>VBRH01000247.1:79028-91837 GCA_014578085.1 Cardamine resedifolia | reverse complement strand
AAAAAAAAAAAAAAAAAACTTGTTTTACTTAGAGGAATCTCGTTTTTTGATATGTAATAATTTAATGATCCTCGTTAATTCTAAACCCAGGAAAAACTTGACTAATTTAAAGGAGAAGAACTTTCCCATTATTACCGAGAGATATCGCCAGGTGTTAATTGTTTTTCCCCATAAACACAAAAGAAGGACTAAAGACGAAAGAGATATTTTTCGTGAAGTGTGAACACAAAAACAGAGGTGCTTTAAAAAAAAAAAAAAACAAATTTCAGATATGTTGAAATAACAAGACAACAAAAAAGAAAAAAAGTATTGGCTACAATTCAATGGTGGTGGGGCAGCTGCAGATCTAAAGCTTTTTTGTTGTGTTGTGTTTTGTTTTGTCTTTTTTTCTCTTCTCTCAACACGTTTACATTACAAGTCGGTCACATTACATCTCTGTCGTAGCCATGCCGATACACAATTATTTATCCACTATACAAAATATTAGGTTTTCATGATGATTTATCCTCCGCAGGATTACACTCGCGAGAGTTAAAGTTTATCATTTGCTTCTTCTTTTTTTTTACCAAAGTAAAGATATCGTTTGAATATCTTGTTGATATATAGGATTGAGTGGAAAGATTTTAGATGTCGACCAAAAAAGGAAAAAAAAAAAACAGATAAGATATGTTGACATTACAAGTCAACCAACAAAAGTGTGGCTATATTTGGTGGTATTTGTCTTTGCCAAATCAACTTTTAGGCTAAAAAGTAAAAGAACATTTCTCGGCTTCTGGCTTTGTTACTGTAATAGTAAAATAAATTAAGACATAAGATATTAGTTGCAAAACAAATCTTGTGTTTATAATCTAGCAAAAGGAAATATAGTGGAAGGTTGCGCCAGGTAAAGTTTTAACAATATTTAAATTCTTAATGTGCATGGAAACGTGCTTAGTTAAATGACACTGACATTAATGTTTATTAAAACCACTTAAAAAGTTATAACCAGAGTAATATTAGCTGGGACAAAAGTAACGTGACAGGTGACATGCTTATTGTTTATTTTGACTAAAGTCTAAAGATAAGAAAAGACTTTAGCATCGTAAAAAACATTACCCGAACATCTCTTACATAAGGATTTCCAACTCGGAATTTCGTTCAATTCTTTTCTTTTTTTATATACATCAAAAAAGTTAAAGTTGAAGCTTCATAACTATATATATCATAGATGTTATGTAACCGACTTGGTCCGTAATCAATAATTCCATAGCCCATGAAGGTTCTATAGCATCCGTGGCCCAAATACAATTGTAAATCGATAAGCCAGGTGGCGGAATCTAATTGGATGTTCGACGTGGTCTTGGCGCAAATAGAGGTGTAGGACAATAAACAAAAAAAGGGACTCTGGAGAAAACACTTAGCACGGTGCGAGATGGCGAGCTCAGTGACGCTGCTTCTATGGAGTCTTCTTCTTCTCGGAACCCTAACCGCTATTCAGGTACATTTTTGTTTAACCTGCGCCTTTTTCTTCTCAATATTCGATCAATTGCAGAAATATGTTTTATTGAGTTCTCAGATTTTGCACGATCTCTATAATAATATCAAATTGAGTGCGATTTGTTATAGTTTTTTTCATCTTGATTTTTATTTGATTCCATGTTTGAGATGTCATTCGTAAGGAGTTCGGTAATCCAAATTTTTAATGGTTTTGAACAAGCGACGTATGGTTGTTTAGAAATTCTGAGTTTGGACCTTAAGATGTGACTAGAGGTTCAACGTAATCGAATTCGTATATTTTCAGAGAGCTAGTTCCTGCATGAAGTGCTCTCCAAATGTTTTGTATTGATGTAAATATTTACGAAACGGCTGCTTGCTAGTGTTTTGTATTGATCTCTGGATGTTTGGTTCCATGTTTCAGGCCAAAAAGTCCAAGGAAAACTTAAAGGAGATCACACACAAGGTTTATTTCGATGTCGAAATTGATGGAAAAGCAGCCGGTATGACTTTGTTCCTGAGTTTATTCTTATGATGCATGTTGGGTGTACTTAGTTCTTGTGCTATATGTTAGTAGACTACATGTTGTGATTTCTTCTTGTCTTTTCTATTGCTTTCCCCTGAAAATGTCTCATACCGGTTGATGATTTTTGTCCAGGTCGTATTGTCATGGGTCTATTTGGCAAGACAGTCCCCAAAACTACAGGTACCCTTAACCCTTGACGTGTTTCTTGTACTGCTGATTTTTGATTCCAAGCTACTTATAAGACGACTTACGTCCTGCTTTTGTTTCTGCAGAGAATTTCCGAGCGTTGTGCACAGGTGAGCAAACAAAACACTGCTCATTTTCATCCTATACCAATCGAATATGATCGCCATCATATCTTAGCACAGAAGTTTTATCTACCTTGAAATGAAGGCTTACATGAACCGTATACACAGGTGAGAAAGGAATAGGTAAGAAAGGGAAGGCTCTTCATTACAAGGGGAGTTCGTTCCATAGGATCATACCAAGCTTTATGCTTCAAGGAGGCGATTTTACTCATGGAAATGGAATGGGAGGAGAATCTATCTATGGCGAGACATTTGCTGATGAGAACTTCAAACTCAAGCATACTGGCCCAGGTGAGGGCTTTTTCAGTATTCTGTGTTTACAACATAATTGACTCTTTCTCCGCCTGAGGTTTTAACCTGATCAATTGTTTTCCTTTTTCACAGGGTTCCTATCAATGGCAAACGCAGGTCAAGACACCAACGGATCACAGTTTTTCATTACAACTGTAACAACCAGCTGGTGAGTACAGAATCAGCTGAAGTTCAAACACATAAAGCGACCTTCTTGATATTCCAGTTCTTTTACTTTCAAGTTGTTTGATATGAGTTGGCATGTTGGTACTTACTAAGCTTCGGAGTAGAACTTCTCGATATGTTGTTTCCGTCATCTGATTAGAAAGCTCGGGGCTTTATACAGGTTGGACGGGAGGCATGTAGTATTCGGGAAGGTAGTGACGGGAATGGACGTGGTGTACAAAATCGAAGCTGAAGGAGATCAAAGTGGAACTCCCAAGAGTAAAGTTGTGATTGTAGACAGTGGTGAGCTGCCTCTGTAACTCAAACTCTCATGAAATTTTCTCCAACTGATCCTCAATAGAGGTGAGCCATTAGTGCTGGATGACTTTTGTGTTAAAACGACTCTCGTACTCACTTATGAAAGATTATACCGTTCAGGTTTTATTTCTTCTTTCTGTTTTTTTTTAACTCAAGCTACTACATAAAAAATGAATTTATGTCTCTGGCTTATGCACAAATGTTGTTACTCAGTTCTTCACCGATGAGCCTAGTAAAACCCGCACTTGCGTTTTGTTTATTTATGTTTCATTCAGAATTTTATTTTATCTAGAAGAGTCGTGTTCTAAATTTATCACCTTTAATTTTTTAGAATTTATTACAAATTACAATAGCTACATAACGATTTAAACATTATATATTAGCAAACCCCTAATATTTATACCACAAAGGTTTACACTTTATACACTCAATCTGTGTCAGCCAATGTGTTTTCATAACTAAGATAACGTGAAACTAGAATGAAGGAAGCCAAGGTTTACAAAACATTTAGTCAACAGACAGACAGATCTAGCATCAGATATAGACAAAAATACATAAATTTTAAGATCTAAAGCTGAACCTGAATTTAGTTTTAGTTTAGTTTTCACTTACTCACAGTCACTCTCTGTGTCTAAGAAACTGAACTCTCTACTACATCCGTCAAGCTTGATCAGTAATGTCCCTTTGTTCTCTTCACAAAACCTAACTTCTTCTCTTTCTAGCAGCTTTATCACCTGATCATCCATAAAACAACCATTTACCATGACTAAAATACTAAATTCTTGGTTTCGTGCACACAATTGATTGGGTATGATATCCTTTATGTATACTGGTTCTACAGTTTGATTCCCATTCAGTTTAAATGTGAAAAGGGTGTTGACGAAACTTACCGACTGTTTCACCTTAGACTTCCCAAACCCATGAGACCCGCATCCTGTGATTACTCGTAGTGTCTGGATGGCTGGATGATTACACAATAACACAATTTTTTAGGAGGGAGAGAATATCCCAGGGTTTAAGAAGACAATACAAGGCGATGATGATCATGATCTACTAAAGAAGAAAGACTTATAATTGAGTTTCGGTGACAACTTACAAGGGACATATGATCCCAATAAGAGATGCAGCTTCAGTAGCTTCATTGCTTGTTTAACATGCTGACCATGCAGATCGATGGTTACCACATTCTCAATACCCTTGTTTCTGCATAGTCATAGATGCAACAATGGCTTAGTCCCCAACAAAATGAAAGGTGAAACTGCATCAGCATAACTCTTATATAAGGTCTCCAAAAACAGCTAACCTCGCGACAAATATATCTTGGCTTGCCTTCTCATCTGCCCGCTGAGCTACTTTAGATGCCGCTCTCCCCTATAAGAATAAAGACACAAGTTTATATCACACTTCCAAAAACATTGCCATAATAGCATGATATATAGACCGTGAGATGCACCTTGTCAGAAAGGTAAGCTGCATGAGCCCTCCCTCCTTTTGAATATGCTTCGGCAGCCTTCAACCAAGAGATAAATGCATTAATTGAGGAGACCACCAGAGCCAGAGATATGAGTGCAAGTTAAACTTACTTTTTGATAGTAGGTCTTCGTAACATTCCACTGGTCAGTTGCACCTTTTCTAAGTTCATGATATCCATCATCCTTCACTGCAACACATGAATTGATTGATTAGTAATGCAATTAATGAGTAAGAAAGATTGATCATAGAATTGCAGCACAAACAAGCAGTCAAGAACCTCAGCTGTTTTTGCCAATGACACCAAAGCAAAAATTGCCAAGTGTTTCATCGGGTAAAACAACATACGTCAGAAGCTCGGAGCCTGCAAACTCATAGCAAAATGAGCCTGCTGTTTGCAGCCATAAATGCAAATACGATAACCAAGAAATCATAGTAAAATACCAGAAGTATTGAGCTGATGCTCTTCCCCACTAGATGATGAAGCATCAATGCCAAGTGACTGCATTTTCTTTGCCACATTCCTCCAACTCATTGTCTTTGGTTCATGCTTAGGACTCTGGCGAATGTTGAACAGAGACTCCAACACTTTTTGTGGAAGACCAAGCTGCTCATAACTTCCTTGGCTAGTTGCAAAAGGTTCGTCAGAACTCGTGAGAACTTTTGCGTAATCCCTACAGTGTAAAAAAAACAACCAAGCAACATATTTAGTTCCACAACTGTTGATACATAGCAATTCTATCATAAGAACTGGTCAAGGTTGAACCAAGGACAGGTTGCAGAGAGCTAGTTATCCTAACTAATGGATGAATCAACTCCAATAATTCCAAATTATACTTGCAATAACCAGAAGAAGACCTAAGAATCAAATAGCAGTACCTTTGACTATAGTCACCCCAGAATAGTTCACTTTCAGAAGTATCAGTATCAAAAGAAGTCTCTGCCAACTGTTACATAAAATCAGGAGATTGCACTTTATTCTATCGTGTAGGAAAATAAATATAAACATATCTGTTAAGTAAAAAAAAGAAAAACCAATCACTTACACTATCATTGACTCCTACTCCGAAACATTTACCACGGAATGAATCATCAGTTGATGAAGAAGACATGTCAAGCAAGATATTCAAGGCCTAAGAAGAAAACAATATTAAGCTTCAAAACAAATTTTCCGGGCAAGTATCAGCATATTTCAGGGGGCCTTTCCTGTCAAATATACCAACACTTCCCTATGTAAGTTTGATGACAATCTGCTTACCATGTCGACATCATAACCACATTGACCTGCAAAAAAAGACTCTTCCATGTCAATTTGTCGAACAATCAAATCTCATCTTATAGTAATTTGATAAAGATAAAGTACTCACACAGAACATCTCTAACAACAGCCATACTAAGCTCACAATCATCTCCAAGCATTGAATTAAGGAACTGTTCAGCTTTCTCTCTATCCGCAGCTTTTTTCCCGCTCCCACAGAGCTCTTTAGACCGTTCCACAATAGGAAGCTCTTTCCTCACAGGGTTCGGCTTCAAATAATCCTTACCAATCACAGAAGAAACCATCCCTGTAGCAGCAATAACCCTATTCTGCTTGTTTCCTTTAAACCATCTATCTCTAAGCAAATCATCGCTGCAGCTAGAGCTTGAACCAGCCCCATACTCAGAGGTAGACGCGGTTTCCTGACCGGAAGAACTCGTCGACGGATCATCGCCGCTTTCAACCAGATCTGATAAAATCTCAGCGGCTTTGTTCAGATCTCCGCCTGACTCTTTATAAACAGCCGTCACTTCCTCCATTGAAACCGAGCAAAACGCTTCCATTAACGATTCGATATTTTTTTTTCCAACTTTTTCTATTTCCTTGTTTCCTTCAGCGTCCTTCCTCTCTTCCTCCAAGTCTTTTTTACTCCCGTCAGACGTCGCTCCTTCACCGGAAGTTTTAGCGGCGCACGACCGCTTCTTCTTCCTCTTCTGCTGGCTCTTCTGCTTCATTATCACACGATTTAAAGACAAATCGAGTCCAATGCCTCTCCTCAAATTCAAGATCTGGAGAGAAAAAACTGAATCCCTTATATCCGACTGGAAGCGTCGGAGAAGAGGGAAGGGGGAATATAACTGAAAAAATCACGATTTGAGAAATCGGGTAGAGAAGATGCCAATATCACAGGAATTTTCTTCCTCCAGATTTGTTTGGGAATAGAAATTGCCACGTCTATCTCACGCGCTGATAATGACCACGTTTTTTCATTCACGCGCCTTCTCTCACGCTCACGTCCTACACAACTTTACCGGTTTCTTTTCCCAAGTTGATGATGATCTTTGACTTTAT
This sequence comes from Cardamine resedifolia, assembly GCA_014578085.1. Taxonomy (NCBI): domain Eukaryota; kingdom Viridiplantae; phylum Streptophyta; class Magnoliopsida; order Brassicales; family Brassicaceae; genus Cardamine; species Cardamine resedifolia. Next base: position 84,957 of record VBRH01000247.1, on the reverse strand, counting down.
TTATATAACTTCGGTTTAGCACGAAATTTATTTTAACAGAAAATTTTGACAACATGCGAAATTGCATTTAAAAAAGACTGCGACATTTAAAATTTGGATTTTCCAAAGTTCATTTTCTTTAATTTAACTTCTATGAATGATTTAAGGATAGCACAAAAATAAAATATTAAAAATGAATTGATTATGTATAAATTCTCTGATTAAGTGATCTCATTCAAACCTTTTTCAATTTGAATTTGAAACTGAGACTTGGTAAAGCAACGTGTGCGATGGTGACCACAAAGCGCGTTTGAAGACGCTGGTCATCGCGTTTTATACACTAAAGAAATTTCCAAAATTCATCAATGCTTAGAAGCTTACACAACTCTGAAGAGCGTTGTTAGTAAAAAACACGACGTGGTTCAAGATTCGTATTCACAGGCAGCGATCCTCATCACCGGTCACAAGAGTGACCATTCACCAATAACTTTGGTTTGAGTTGAGAGTCCGTGTCCTTGAAAACCGAGCTGGACTTAGACGCGCATGGAACTCGTCGTGATCATTGTTATCGCTGCTAGAGAGATTACATTGCTTCTTCCTTCTCTGAACTTCATCCTTCACTCTCTACGCATCACAAAGCGAATGCGTGAAAAAGGTGAAAACAAACAGATGAAAAGGATGTTCAATGTTCACTTCCACTCTCCAATGAGCTAATTTCTATCAAAGATGAGACGCTCACAAATACATCAAGCAATCCATACATTCAATTCTCTAATGCATAGCCAGTTTTTCGGTTGATGCTTCACCACATTGTTCGGTTAATGCTTAACCAGCACCTTTTTCTGCATCTACCCTATGTTTGAATGCAACTGCTGCTAGGCTAACTATGAAGTAAAACAAGAGAAGTCTCTCTCAGGAGAATCTCAAACAACAAAATGTGAAGACTTGACCACATTTTCAGATTGGAAACATATCAAAATCAAATAAGACAGCTTCTAATTCACCAGCTCTACGATCGGTTATATTGAAAGTAAGCTGCAAGATGCAACTGCTACTAAGAGAAACTAAACACTAACAAAGAATCTGGTCCCGACTCTTACATGGATGACAAGAAAGACACTTGGATCTCTCACAGGCTCACAGCATGCAATTCAATAAACTAAAACGAAATCGAAATCAAAATCAAACCTGAAGCATCGTCAAATCGAACTTGGGCTGACCAATGTGCTCTACAGTGATGGAACCAAAGAGGTTCCCTAACAATGCAGCATCAGGAACTGTCAAGCCTTCTACAAGCCCGACCACTAAACCTCCGAGGAAACTGTCTCCAGCGCCGGTAGGATCTACCTGCTTCGCCAAGAACGGAGGAATCGTCGTTTCGTCATCCTTATGATAAATCCTACAACCTTTTTCACCATTAGTCACCACCACACAACACAATTGCTTCATTTGTTCAACATCCATGAAAAGAGCTTCATCTGATGAAGCTTTCAAGAATCCAATTCTCGACAAGATGTGAAAAAATCCACTTTCTTTCAAATTCACGAGCTTCACAGCTCCATCAACGGGATCAAAAACCCTAATCAGAGCTTGAATATCCACAGCTACTACATCACAAATCTCCACCATTTTCTCAAGCGTCTCCGGTAAAATCTCGCCGCCGACTCCAACAGCCATCCCAAAATCGAACTTTGAATTGGGAATATCAGAAGGAAGAATCGGATCACATGCAGAGACCCGTTTCAATACCCGATCAGCGTGACTGATCCCATCGATTCCCAGTTCAAAATACGCCTCGAAAACTGTGGTTTCCTTCTCCGGAACCACGATCGGAATGTGGGCAACCTCGTATCTGAAGTCGTGACCAACTTTGGAGACCAATTCGCAGGAGACAGAGGAAGAATCTAAGACATTAGAGATGAAAGAGGCGGCGCCGCCGAGGGTTTCAGCTACGACGGATCCGTTTTGGATAAGAACGTCGTGGCAATAATTCCCGACGATGAGAACGCGGCGATTGGAAATCCGACGCGGCGAGTGAGGCGTTTGGTGCGACGGAGGAGGATTCAGCGTCATGATGGCGGTTGGCGCAGAGGATCATCGAGAAGATGAAGCTTAAGAAGGTAAGGAAAGACAAAGAATCATGGAATAGCTAAGTAAGAAGAAGAAGACGACTAAGAGAAGGAGTCTATGAGCGATACGAGAGAAACGGGAAGAGACAAAACTAATGGCTACAAGCTTATACGTAACTTCTTGAGATTCGTTCTTCTCTCTGTCTTATTATATGTGTCGCGATGGAGATGACGCGCGCCTAATAAAACTCTCTTTTCTCTTCTTTAATTTATTTTTTATAACAATAAATAAGGTAATATTGTTTGATCTAAGAAAAAAACTTATTTGAAAAATATAGTTTACAATGTATTATTTCAAAACAAATATATATAGTAAGTCTTTTGAGTTAAAATTAATTAAAATTGAAATAGAACAGAATTTCAAAACTTATTTTTATGAGAATATTTGAAGTGCTAAGTAATCTCCGAGTTTGAGATGACAAATAGAGAATGATAATTTTTTTTCTCCAATTTAATTTTTCCAAAAGCTGTGACATACTAAAACAAGAATCAAAGTGGAGATGATAAATGCAAGGCTCTGTGGACTTGGTTGATGTTCCGAATCTGTTGTCGGGTATAAAAGAATAACTAAACAGGGACGAAAGTCATATATTTATGAGTGAATAATTTGCTTAAAGACGAATATATGATTGCTATTAAGTATTAACGAGTTATGCAGACGAGAGTCAGGGCGTTTATTTATGGAGCCATGATACCATTTTGTTAAGTCAAATTGACTTTCGAGTTAATTATGGATACTAAAGAAACAAGAGTGGGACTTCATTTAGTCAGAACGAATACCCCCCATGAAGCTCCTCGGATCTGGACAATTACCCGTGAACTGAGCTTGCGAAAAGTCGAATCCCGGGTTCTGCAAAAACCGACAGAGACAAAACATATTAAACGAAAATTGATCGGAAGAGAAAAGAAAGCACACTTGAGCTCAAGTCATGCGTACAAGCAGAATCAAAACAATAAGACAAAGCCGTTAAGGCATACATGGATCAGACCCATTCTGGCAATGTTAATTTGTTCAATGCATTTCCAAACCGTTAAGAAAATGGTTAGAGTAACAGGGAGCAATTTCATGACCAGAGTAAGACAGCCACCACAGCTTACACTAAAGGTTAACTATAAAACTAGCTTTAGGCAGAGTGTTTATCCATGAATATAATAGATTCACTAATTGAGAGAGAGCAAACGAAGACTTCAAAAATAGAAAACAATCAATGTGAGTAGACATGATTTATCCAAATCGAATCACCTGTGGCAAAGTAATCATATTTTGACATATACATTCATTCCACCAAGTAGATGGTGCCCAAGATTTGCTTCAGAGATCAATTAGATGACCAAGATAGACTTCAACAAGAAAAAAAAGGACAAAAGCAGAAACCATATTAAACCAAGAGGAGTTTACAGCATAGCTAACCTCTTCTTGAAACCTCTGCAGCATGAGTCGCTTCTGCTCAAGATCAGTGGCGTAAGGGTCCAATAGACCCTGTCCCAGAATCGGCGATGCCCATGTCTGCCCTATCTCCCTCTTCTGCAAGGTAATGTGCATTATATCATCCTCTGCCAAATCAAACAAAGAATTCAGATTAGCTCATTTACACTCTCAAAATGCCGCAACCGTAAACTACATACTCTTGCATACTAAAGATCCAAACACAATAGTTATACAGCATTCAATCATCCCATCATATACTCTAAAAATTATCCACATTCCAAACTATAAGTACTACTTATACCAAACTCAAATCACATTTTCAGATTCAAATTATCCTCTCTAGCAAAGGAACAACTAATTCATCTAATAACTGCCCAATACAGACACACAAACAAAAAATGGAGTACCTATAGTCCAGAATGAGCAATCCGTCTTCACTGGGGCACTAAGATCGTGCTGAAAATTTGGCAAATGTTAAGACAATCGATTCAAATTTCTCCGATTAGTGAGAGAAACGGATCCAAAACGTTGAAAGATAGTAAAAGGAGCTGACATTGAGATAATGAGGATTGCCTTTGATGCCAACTTCGACATGTTTCGACTGGATTTTGCAGTGGAAAGCCTTTGGATGAACATTTGGAGGCAAATTTATGTACAAGTTCACTTCTTCTAAGGTTTGATCCCACTCAAAAACCTTTTGCCCTATAAAAATCGGAAATCGAAGAACATTATCGATCAAATCAAATCTCGTGAATGAAATCAGACTGCAATAACAGAAACAGATAGAGGAAGAGGAGAGTAAGAGAGAAACCATTATGAATGAAATCGTGTCTCTTCTCTGGCGCAAGCTTCTCCGCCATTTCTAGGGCTTTCTTCTCCGTTCCCGGCGAAATCGATCACCGTCGCGAAACTTTTTTGATTGTAGTTGTTAAGGTTTTCAATTCGTCTCTCGTCATAACAGAGATGCATTTATGATTTAATCCTTGATATTCATGTATTTTCGTTGAAGGGGTACTTAGTTTTAGCTATTTACGCTTAGACTCCTTTCTCTCAAGCATTACACATGGAACTCGAAACTCCATGCCGTTTTACTTTCGAAACCTAGTAGACCCCGATCCTTCATGTAGTTTTCGAATTTCTTCTAAACAAATTGTTTTTTTTTTCTCCCAACATTGGAAACATGAACACACTTTATATAATTCGAAGCTACTATTCTTTTTTTTAAAATAAAAACATTGAAAGTTCTTTTTTTTTAAAGATGAGAAGTGGGTCTATTCTTTACAATGCATAGAATAAGGAAGAAGACAGAAATTGAAAGAAGAGTAATGTGTAGGTCTACCACAAAACATGGTCCATTTGAATATAAAGATAGCCAAGTGTGTGGCTTTTAGCTTTTCGATGTCTTTGGGACAAGAGATACACTGTACCATCTTCGCTTTCAGTCTATTCTTTACAATTCCATGATTTTGCTCATTTAAACAAGAAAAATGAATTATGTTCGTAGATTTTGGAAGGTGGCTACTAAAAAACCAGTCCCAAAATTTAAAAAATTTAATTTTCTGTTTAACGATTTCACCATTTTATTATACAAACTCTTTTTCACTATTTTAAGGAATTCATTGTTCTACAATATCACCAATCGAAACGACTTGGTCAAACTTGTTTCATTGTATGAAATTCAATATGACTAATACATGTTTGGCCACTGCATAATTGAACGACAATTAGATCTCAGATTAGTTTGGATTCTCGTACATGAGTTCGAGTTATTAAAAAGTCATCACAGAGTGTAAACTAGTTTCATTGAATAAGTTGTCGGTTAATATTCGGTTTTGACCGGTAAGACTGTTAACTAAAACAAATATTTAGAGACCCACTTGAAGAGTATAATTAAAAAATCCGGCCACGGCCAGATTCTGCCTCTCGCAACCTTGACCGTTCGATTGAGAAATGGACAAAATGCTGTACACGACGGTTCAATTAAAAACTAGTATAACAACCGTGGCTTTCGTAACACATTTGACATTCCAGAACCACAAACTAAAATGATAAATAAATTCTTTTACTGTATCTACGACCCCTTTAGCCCAATAGATCATTCTTATAACTATACCAGATATTTTCTCGGGTGTCGCTAGGCTCGAACCATATCAATGACTCTAGTCTTACAGCATGGCTCAAGCCAAACGCATAACCTAGTGGACTCTAGTCTAAGTAGTCTTGCTCTTGCCGCATGGCTCAACCCATACGCATAACTTAGTCTTTACGATGTCAGATCATATACTCATTTCGTTTCGTTTGAACTTTGAACATGAATATATGGTGTGTTAGCGTTCTAGTACAAAATACAAATCAATGTAGTGACAGATCGAGCCACTTTTAGATGCTAAAA
>VBRH01000247.1:29830-78755 GCA_014578085.1 Cardamine resedifolia | reverse complement strand
CCACAAAAATGGTTAAAGATTTTAAATTTACTTTTCTTTTGTATATATAAACACTAATATTGCAAAGCATTAGTACTTATGCAATCCAAAAAATAATTGATTTGATTGCTAACTCCATTTTCCCTCTTAAGTTTCTCCAAAAAAAAATGTAACATGAAACTCTAAACACTGTTGACTTTAATTTATTCATATTAAAAAAATGTGCATTGTTATGCTAAATCGTAGCTGTGTCCAATGCAACTTGCTTGGATATTCTAACATAGTCTATAAACACAGGTAGGCATCGAGTCTTGAAACTCACCGAGAACCCGTTGAATCAGTCCCCCAACTTTTTATTTACATCCAAGCTCGATCGTAATCAAAGTCCATAAACTCTCAAATATTCACAATGGGGTCTGAAAATGGCAGCTTGATGACAAGAAACCAAGACGAGAACGTCGCGTTGATCTTCGGCGTTACCGGACTCGTGGGTCGAGAGATTGTAAAGACACTACTAACGTCGAAGCCTAAATGGAGAATCTACGGCGTAGCGCGAAACCCGGAGATTAATTCCATGGCGAAGATGTATAGTTTCATCTCCTGCGATCTGCTTAACGCAACTGAGACCAAACAGAGATTGTCTCCATTACAAGACATCGTGAGTCACGTGTTTTGGGTCACGTGGTCTGGTCAGTATCCATTGGACACCGACGAGTGCTGCGTCCAGAACAAGATGATGCTGATAAACGCTTTGGACGCTATTCTACCAAACGCTAAGAGGTTAAAGCATTTCTCGCTTCAAACGGGGATGAAGCATTACGTTTCTCTGGTCGAAGAGACTCTGTTTCGCGGAGAAGGTTCGAGTTTGTGTTATTACAGCGAGGAGTGTCCGAGAAAGAGCTCTGGGAAGAATTTCTATTACGTTTTGGAGGATTTGCTGAAGGAGAAGATCACTGGTAATTCCGTTGTTTGGTCGGTTCAAAGACCTGGTTTGCTAATGGGAAGCTCTACAAGAACTTTATACAATTTCATGGGAAGTCTTTGTGTTTATGGAGCGATGTGTAAGTATTTGAAACTTCCTTTTGTGTTTGGAGGGACAAGAGAATGTTGGGAAGAGAGTTACATTGATGGCTCTGATTCGAATTTAGTAGCGGAGCAGCATATATTCGCTGCAACAAGCGGGAGAGTACGCGATAAAGGTGAAGCCTTTAACGCCATTAATGGAGTAGGGTTTACTTGGAAGGAGATTTGGCCGGAGATCGGGAGGAAACTTGGGGTGCAAGTTAAAGAAACAACAATGTTTGATGAAGGTTTTTGGTATGGGAAAGAGATGGGTGAGAGAAAGTATTTGTGGGATGAGATTGTGGTAAAGGAGAGGCTTGTTCGAACAGAGATTGAGGATTTGGCTAATTGGGTTTTCTTGGATGTTCTGTTTAGATGTCCCTTTAAACTTCTTGGGAAAAGAGAGAAAGTAGATAAGTTTGGGTTTAAGAAGAAATATAGAACCCTAGATTCGATTTTGTATTGGATTGATGTTATGAGAGATGAAAAACTCATTCCTTTGTAAACATGTGCTTTGTGTTTGCTCTGCTGTAGATGAGTGAGTTTTCGAATAATGAGTTTTTTCCACAAATCGTTTTGAGTTAAATTGTTAAACCAAAATCCATAATTAACTAGGTAAAACTGAAATGCAATAGCTTAAGTTAGAATCAAAGCTAGTGCGGATAACCAAATTTAAACTCAAATTTTGAAAACGCGTCCATTCAACTCTATGTATAATTTATCTTAGAAGAAATGCAGATGTATTCACACATATAATAAGATGAAGTAGTGGCAGACCATACTTCAAACAACAAGATGATTGGCTCGAATCAGTTTGTTGTTAGATGTTATTACATATCTGATTACTTTGTTTATTTTCGTTACGTAAGCAATACAGATGAGTTTTGGCTGTCAAGATGACGTAGAATAAGATTTTACATCACTCAGTGAGATCATCAAGAATCAGTCCAACAAGTTCGATGAAACAGGGCAACTCATAAACAGAAGGGAAGATTTAAGGTCGGTCTATTCTAATTCTTACTCCGATTTATACTTTAGATACACCAAAACGAAGTTGAAGAAAAGGCCCACACAAAAGCCGATTCATGCCCTAAATAAAAAAGGGAAAAGCAAAATCGCCGGCCTAAGGCAAAACAGGGCATGCTACTAAAACCTACCAAAAGAATAAAAACAGAGTAAAAGTGAGTTATACATAAAAACATTCGTTATTCATCTCAAGATTTTGTCTTCCGAGTAGACTTGGTTGTTTTTGCTTGAGACTTGCTGGTTTTAACGTTTTTTCCTTTGGAGCTAAACATGCTGTCGTCATCATCATCTTCATCATCGCTGCAACGCTTTTGCTTCTTTCCTTTCTTCTTGCTGTCACCAGAACATATAATAATCTTCCTATCCTTCTTCTCCTTCTTCTCTTCTGCCATCTCATTTTTCTCCTGTGGCCGCCAAATGAACAGCGACCTGCCAAAACCCGATTTCGAAACCAATTCCACACCATGAGAGATCAGTCATCAAAACAGTTTTCACTAACAGTTACTCTTCTTATATCAGTTGGGTAATGAACCCTCGAACCTTGAACTTCCTGAGGCTAAAACATCATCGCGCGGATGCAACTTGTTGACTGGAGTTATAGTTGTTATGTTTGGATCCATAACCTCTGCAACCAATTGTCCATTGCTTGAATCAATGAAATCTATTGGGTGAAGAGCAGCTCCGTTGTAGTTTTCACTAATGTAACGACCAACCACAATAAGTGACTCCGAGGAATCCTGCGGGTGAACAATATAACAAGTGCTATAAAAAGGGTATTTGATGAAAAAGGAAAGCTCATAGAGGGAAGCAAAAGTATCCAACCTTAGGATCCCATTCAGCTTTGAATGGCGTCAAATGCCGATTGAAATCATGGCTATGAACAATCTCTCGGCTTGGCGAATCCAAGTTCCCGAAGATTGAGTCCCATATTCGAATACGGTTGTCTTGAGAGGTTGTGAGGATTTTTGTGCCTGATGATGGAGAGAAATAAGCAGAGTTGACTACTCTTTTGTGTGCAAGAGCATTAAGAGAAGCTCCAGGTTGTAGTTTACGCATATCCCAGATTCGTGCCTGAAACCATAACCAAGCAAATATGTTAATGAAACAAGTTCCGACAATTTGGACCAGAAAGCATGATCTTGGTGCTCTTTGATAGACTTACAAAATGATCATTCCCACAACTAAGAAGAAGCTCAGGCTGGACCGGGTTGCAATCAAGGCCAACAACTTTGCTTCCTTGCTTGTGTATCAAAATTGGCTCGCCCGTTTTGTCATTGGTACGATGGTCGATCCTTTTGCACAAAACATCACAAGAGAATAAGAACAGCACTCATTTGAACAACAACAAAGTGGCGTGCCCACAACCAGTTTAAGGGATGAAATCACTTACATGTGAAGAAACCCAAAATTATCAGCGGCTAGCACTACACCTTTCTCCGAGTTTATATCCATACCATACATCATTTTCCAACTACTTCGGCCCTATAAACCGATGATATGTCATATAAACAGAATGGTTCAGAGAAGAAAAATCAACGAAAAGAAGCGATGGTCTGACCTGCCATCCATCAGGGTTGAGATTCAACAAAGTTGATGAAATTCCAGTTTCCAAGTCAGTATAACCAACTGTTCCATCAGAGGATGCAGAATAAACCATGTCATCATTTGTGGGACTAAACCTGCAATAACAGCAAAAGCATATAAATTTGATTTAACAAAAGATATAGCTTTTGTTTCCAGATATAGACAACTGAATGCAGAAGTAAAATCACAACAGATACAATGAGATCAAGAGCCAGATTTGCGAACTTACCGCATATTATTAACTTGTACAGAGTGTATGTTTCCATACACATTCTTCTCATAAACTTTAGCAAAATCCCAGACTCCAATTTGCCCTTTCTTTCAGAGAGTGAATCATACAACCAACAGAAACGAAAAAAAGCCAATGAGAAAATAGATGCAGTAAATTCGTAACATATGACTTTTGGTTCATTCTAAAACCTTATCTCCAGAGAGAAGAATGTTGTTCTTTGTTGGATGGAACTCCAAACATGTAACACGTCTGCTATGGTATCGAATAACTGCACAATGAACATGATCCGGGATCACATATTTTGGTTTGATCTGTATAGCAAAGATAATTCCATATATATTTTGTCAATATATCTCATCAAGTATCAAAGTACAGTAGAACGTTGTACAAAGAGACTTACCGGTGGAATTCTCGGTTGGAGTTGGCGCTTGAACACAAAGTCTATAGGATTCTTTGTATTCCTATGTGAACTTGGGAGTATTCCGTGGTCAGTAGCCACTCTATGAGGACATGACATTGTAGTGTGGCCTTCAATTAATGCAGTAAAAAAACAAACATTGAATAAATTAACATTTTGTTCCAATCACCATCACCTAAAGCTCACATTTGAGCAAGTATCGATAAGAAATTGGAAAACTTTACCAGGCATTTTGCATAAAAAGCAAGGTTTCATAGGACAATCGATATATGTTGCTCCTTTAAATCCAGCTTCATGACCAGGCTGTTTACAAACCTAGAAGTAAAAAAAAATCAAAGTCAAACACCATAATTATCTGTCTCTGCATCTAAGTGAAGAACATAATATAACAATAAAGTGAATTTCAGACACTTTTTGATTAAACCCAAAAACTTTGAAGGGATTAGAATTGTCTCCTATACAGTGGAATACTTTAATGTGTTAGAAATAAAAATCAAAATAAAAAGTAATTAACTTTGATTCCGTAAAGCGTACCCAGAACTTGAAACCATGAAGCCAAATAAGAAAACTCAATAAACTCAAAAATGAAAGCCACTAAAACGTCGCATTAGAAAGCTAGGGTTTTGAAAGAGCGTTACTTTGCAAACATTCTTAATAAGCTTAACGGTAATGGGTGCTTTCCCTTTCGCTTTATTCTTCTCCAATTCAATTTTCCCTCCATTTTTAACCGCTTCATCTTCCTCCTCAGACTCCGACAAAGGGTAATTATCTTCTTCTTCTTCCTCCTCTTCTGATGAACTTAACTCAGAATCTGTATCTCTTGCGATGACAATTTCTGGGTCTGTTTTTCTTCTGTTCCTCGTTGATCCCATTTCGGTAAAAATCACACGACCCGACAAAAGGAAGAGAATATGAATCAAACTGTTTTGTTTCTTTTTTCGAGTTTGATGACGACGTAGACCGGTGCACGGTTAAACTGAATTTACGCTGAAAAACACTTTCGTTATCCTACTTAAATTTACTATTATACCCCCCTAAAGTGCTTCACTGAAAATTGAAAATCATATGGATCTGTTTATTAATTTAAGGGTATCCTTGGTATTTACATAAAGGTCTCGTGGCGGGAGAAGTTAATACGTGGCGAATTTACAGCCCGGAAGACTCACGTGCAATTCCGGCGTTGGGCCCTTTTATTCAGAAAGATCACTAATGGGCTCTGGCCCCAATTTTCATCCATCCCATAAATAAAATTGACTACCACCAACTTACATTAATTGGTATTTGTTTGCTGGTTAGAGTTTAGAACAAAACATCTGGTAGGAGTTTTTCTAATGCATTTTGTAAAAATAATAAAATTGGGAAAATTAAGAGACGTGGACGACTCATATAAGCCATACAAAAAAAGAAAAAAGAAAAAAAAAAACTAGAGCTTCAAATTTTGTTTGTGGCGCTCAATTTTGAAAGCAGAATCATCATCTTCGACACAGACAAAACACGACGTCGTTTTCCTCCAGAAACATCTATGGAGGAAAGAAAGTTCCATCATCTTCTCCGCTTTTATACAATGCTTCTCCTATGAAGAAGTTATGAACCACAAGCCTTGAGAGTGTAAATATCAATTAAATAATTATGCTATCTCTGCGCGTTCCTACTCCTACATCCTTCGATTTCCGGCGGTTTCACGCCGGAGAGTTAGGTAGGAGATGGCGGTTAAGTAGAGATTGCTTGCTCTCTTACTCTCCGAATTCCGTGGACAGAGGAATCAAATTCGGAACCAGATCTACCAAATCGGAGGTTGCGTTTACGGCGGCTGAGGAAGAAACTCTGCCGGAAGGGCTTCAGCCGGAGCTGATGCCGAATCACGTGGCGATTATAATGGATGGAAACGGAAGATGGGCGAAGAATCAAGGTCTTCAACCTTGGGATGGTCACAGAGCTGGCGTTGAAGCGTTGAGAGAGATCGTTGAGCTTTGTGGTAAATGGGGAATTCAAGTCCTCACAGTTTTCGCCTTCTCTACTGATAATTGGATTAGACCAAGGGTATGACCTAATTTTGATTTACCCTAAAATTTTCAGGGTTTTCGAATTTCAGATTATATGAGTTCTTTGGTTTCTAATTTCTCTGCAGATCGAGATTGATTTCTTGTTGAGTTTATTCGAGAGAACGCTCAAATCGGAGCTTGAGACCTTAACGAAGTAAGTATTGGTGGTATAATCTTAATCAAGAATCCACCAAGAATTGTCTGTTTTGTGATAATTATGCCTCAGAAGCTAATGTTTTGAGTGTAGGAACAATATTCGGATATCGATCATTGGAGATTCATCTAAACTTCCAGAATCTCTTTTAAAAGTAATAAACGAAGTAGAGGAAGCTACGAAGAACAACACGAGGCTTCAGCTAATCGTAGCCGTTGGTTACAGTGGGAAATACGATGTTCTACAAGCTTGCAGAGGCATTGCGCAGAGAGTGAAAGATGGTGAGATCGAAGTCGAGGAGATAGACGAGAGACTTATCGAGCAAGAATTGGAGACGAACTGTACTGAGTTTCCTTACCCGGATCTATTGATAAGAACGAGCGGTGAGCTACGAGTGAGTAACTTCTTGTTGTGGCAATTGGCTTATACAGAGCTCTTCTTTGCTCAAGAACTTTGGCCTGATTTTGGGAGAAGCGGTTTTATCGAAGCCTTGATGTCGTTTCAGCAGAGACAACGGCGTTTTGGTGGTCGAAAATCTTGAGTTTTTATTTATTTATTTTGCAATATACGAATTGGTGTAATGTAAACTGTATATGATGTGTAATATAATGGATGTTTTTATACTCAAGAACACTGCTTTCACTAGGCTTTTGAGATGTTACAGTTTCTTGTATTGCAAGATATCAGTTTTAGTATATAACAAGGAACAAGAAACACATAGCTGAATATATTCGCAATTTTTAGATTTGTTGACACAAAGTTACGATCTTACAATGATCATTGAATATAGGAGCAAGTCATTTGATAGAAAATCGCAGATGAACAGAACAGAGCCGAGCAGAGGACCAAATGTGGATTAAACCCGACAGCCAAATCGTCTTTCCCTGCGCTGATACGAAGCCAGGGCCTCTAAAAGCTTATCCTTATTGAAATCAGGCCAAAGGACTGGTGAGAAGAAGAGCTCGGTGTAAGCGAGTTGCCACAAGAAGAAGTTACTAATCCTCTGTTCTCCACTTGTCCTAATCAATAGATCAGGACTTGAGAACTCAGTACAATTTGTCAGAAGCTCTCTCTCGATCAATGCCTCATCTACATCTTCCTCTCGGATAAATCCTTTTTCTGATTTATTCACAATACTCTTGCAAGCACGGACAATGTCGAATCTTCCGCTGTAATCTATGGCCAAGATGAGATGCCTTTTCTTGTAGCTCTTTGTAGCTTCCTCTGTCTCCTTGATTGTTCCGAGGAGAGATTCAGGGATCTTTGTTAGATTCCCGATAACAGAAACTCGAGTTTCCTCTCTGAAAAAAAACAAGATCTTGGTAATAAATGAGCAGATCATATGTTAAAAACAAAAACAAAAAAAGCTCAATCAAATTGTATTTATACCTTTGGAAATATTGGATCTTGGACTTGAGGTAGTGTTCGAGCAAAGACATTAAGCACCGAACCTCAATCTTATTAATACCAACAAATTGTTAGAGGCAATAATTAATTGAATGAGAAATGTAAGCTAATTTGTCTAAAATGTCACACCTTGTGTCTTCCCCAATTCTCGGTGGAGAATGCAAAAGCTGAGACTGTATGAATCCCCAATTTGAAACAGAGCTCTGAGAATTCTATAAGCCGTTTAGCTCCGGCCTCGTGGCCTTGTGACGTCATCAATCCGGCCTGTTTCGCCCATCTCCGGTTACCGTCCATTATCACTGCCACGTGTCTTGGCATCAGCTCTCTTTGTAGCTCCTCTTGTCCGTCCACATAAGTTCCCTTGTCACTACTTAAAACACACAAAAAATCAGAGCTAAAATATGAAGATTTAGCAATGATATTCTTCGAATTCCGTTTTCTGGTATGTCCTTGTCATTGTCATCTCTTAACAAAACAGAACAGAGAAAATTATATGGTGTTTGCGAAAGCTCTCTTTCTTTGAGTTACTATTCTGGTTTTGTTTTTTTCTTTAACTAAGCAAAATCAAGTTAGTATTTGTCACTTTGTTTTTCTTTGCCTTTTTTATGAAACAGAGGAAGTCGAACAATTATTTTATCTGGCTTTAGTAGATGATTATAATGATTCAATGAAGTTCCCATGTGATTTGTGCACTGAATCTTGCCCAACTCTAAAAGTCTACGAATAATGAAAAAAATAAACTTTTCTGTAGACCTATGATCCAAGTCCAACCAAACAGTCTTATATAGTGCAAGTAACAATAAATCATTTATTATAGCAAACGGAAATTAAAATTTGTGATTTTTTTAGAGAGTCTTCCGTTTTTTCCACAAATTCATAAGCATCTTCGAATTTGTATACGAAAAATCCTCATAATTTTTTAGAATTTTTTAAAATTCTAAATTATAAACATGTTTTAACAAAACTCAAAAGTAAACCCTAAATTATAAATAGAAAAGCCAAACATAATATCTTGTGCTATCTAAACATAAAACTCAATCCTAAATAAAATCATATATAATAGATCTTAACAAAACTCAAAACTAAACCCTAAATTATAAATAGAGAACTCAAACATAATGTCTTTGCTATCCAACCAATTATAAATATAGAACTCAAACATAATATCTTATTTATCCAAACATGATCTATCTCGTGGACAAAAAACATTGTATGCGTTTGTCTACGAAAACACATGAATCAAAATGAACGTTACTAAAACCAATATTAAAAGAAACATTTTGATATACGAAAACACATGGATCAAAATGAACGTTACTAAAACCAATATTAAAATAAACATTTTGATATACGAAAACACAGATATTTTTTCTATGAATATTTTATATACCCTTATATATTGCATAGTTTAGATTTTAACGAAACTCAGAATACAACCCTAAATAATAGATTTTAACCAAACTATAAACTAAACCCTAAATTATAAAAAAGAACCAAAACTCAAAACTAAACCCTAAATTATAAATAGAGAACCCAAACATAATGTCTTTGTTACCTAACTATAAAACTAAAACCTAAATTATAAATATAGAATCCAATCATAATATCTTATTTACCCAAACACGATCATCTCGTGGACAAAACACATTGTATGCATTTGTCTACAAAAACACATAGATCAAAATGAACGTTACTAAAACCAATGCTAAAATAAACATTTTGATCTACGGAAACACATGAATATTTTTTCTATGCATATTTTGTCTATCCTTATATATTGCATAGTTTAGATTTTAACAAAACTCAAATTACAACCTTAAATAATAGATTTTAACCAAACTATAAACTAAACCCTAAATTATAAATGGAGAACCCAAACATAATGGATTAGCTACAAAAAATAAAACTAAACCCTAAATTATAAAAAGAAAACCAAAACTCAAAACTAAACCCTAAAGTATAAAAAGAGAACTCAAACATTATGTTTTAGGTACACCAATATAAAACTAAATCCTAAATTATATATATGAAACTCAAATATAATGTATTAACTACTAAAAATAAAACTAAACCCTAAATCATAAATAGAGAATTCAAACTCAAAAAATAAACCCTAAATTACAAATAGAGAATCCAAAAATTATGTCACACCAACTAAAACTAAACCCTAAATTATAAATATGAAACCCAAACATAATATCTTAGTTACCCAAATATTGATCGTCTAGTAGACAAATACATTGCGTAAATTTGTACACGGACATTTGTGGACAAAAATTTACTTTTCTAAAATTAAGGGCAAAAACATTATTTTTTTCGAAGTTGAGTGGCAAAATCCGAATATGCATAGTACATCCTATTTCCGAAGATCAATGCTACAGCAGTGGCTTTTTTTTAATTAACTCTTTTTTTTATAACCTTATATACATGTTCTAGAAAGTAAGTGTTTAATCTCATAACAAGTACAATTACATTTTTTTGTTAGTACTAACTTATATATGGAGTATACTATGTTATAAATCTATAAGACTAACTAAAAATATTGGTTTCATAAAACGGAGAATCACCTATTTGTGATTAAAAAAAAAATCCTTATACATTATTTGAGAAGCCAACAGAAATAACGTATCGATTCAACAAAAGCAAATACCGTTTGTCGACATATCCTCTTTCGATTTTGATGAATCCGAGTAGTTTTGGCAAGGAAAGAGGGAAGCAAAAATGGCTTGTGATGAAGAAACAAGAGATGAGAAACAGAAAGAGGAGAGACAAAGGAGTAGAGAGAAGAGACAACATTGTTGTGCCTACGCTTTAATTTATTAATGTGGCTCTGCCTCGAGATATTTAATTTGTTCGACTCATTGAAGCTTTCTCATATAAAGAATTCAAAGACATCACTTAATCGATCACACCTTCTCTCTTTACTACGCAAAGACAGGTATACGTATTAAACTCGCACGTGGAGAAACTTGAAAATCATTTAAACAAGAAGGTCCATATTTTATCTTCGTATGTCACCAATCCGATGACATGTGTTTCTGGTTATAGTAAATTATTGATAAGAGATTCCGAATACCTCACTGTTGACGCGTATTATCAGACCCTTCCAAGAGTATTGATGTAATCGAACAAATCGAGTTTTTTATTGGTTAAACTAATAAATAAATAACTTTTTAAACTAACTCCACTAATGTCTTTTTAGTGTTTTGTAGCTTAAATCGTTAGGTTTCGTTAGATCAATGACACCCACATAATTTTTTTAAAGAAAACAATGACACCCACACAATTTCCTTAGAATACCATATTTCCTATTATGTTTTTGATTATTACTTTTTGTTTTTGTCGGTTACATTGATTAATATTAAAATCATGTTCAAGTTGACAAATTTGCGTCTCAATTTTTAGTACCACTTAGATACGTTTACTACAATTTATTATTAGAAGTCTAAAGTTAGATTATTATTGCTGATCTAAAAATCTAAACAGAAAAAAAAAATTAAAGAGTAGGTAAAAATTGTAAGTTGTATAGGTAAAAATTGTAAGTTGTATGATTGTATGTGTTTAATGCTTTTACGAGAATTCGTTATTGTAAGGTCTGTTTGGTTTGGTTCATTTGGATGGAGATGAGAATTGATGTTTGTTTAATGTAAAAAATTGATTATTTAAATTGAGAATTGATGTTTGTTTAGTGTAAAAAAAATTGATCATTCAGATTAATTATCTAGATGAATCATCTGAATGAGTTTTAAAATCTAGACAAAATTTTCAAAGTCATCAAGATGATCCAAATTGGATCATTTGGATGGAGTTGATTCATCCAAAAATGACAAATGACAAATATACCCTTAACTAATTTTATTTTATTTGTTAATTTAATTTGTTTAAAAAATATTTAAATCAATAATAATGTATAAAATAAAATAGTAATTTTGGCGGCAAAACGTTATTTTGCGATTTTCTGCCAAAATTGTTATTTCACAGTTTTGACAAGAAAACTTCATTTTGCGATTTTCTGGCAAAATTACGGTTTCACGGTTTTGACGGGAAAACGTCATTTTGAGATTTTAACCAAAATTGCGGTTTCACGGTTTTGGCAGGAAAACGTCATGTTGCGATTTTCTGCCGAAATTAGTGTGTTACGGTTTTGACGAAAAAATATCATTTTACGATTTTCCGCCGAATTGAGGTTTTTTGGATTTGGCGGGAAAACATCATTTTGCTATTTTTCGTCAAAATTACGGTTTCATGGTTTTGACGGAAAAACGTCATGTTGCAATTTTCCGCCGAAATTACGGTGTCACAGTTTTGACGGGAAAATATCATTTTGCAATTTTTTCACCGAAATTGCGATTTCTAGGGTTTGGCGGGAAAACGTTATTTCTTTCACCAAAATTACGATTCATGGTTTTGACGGAAAAATATAATGTTGTGATTTTTCGTCGTAATTACGGTTTCACGGTTTTAACGGCGAAATATCATTTTGCGATTTTTTGCCAAAATTGTGATTTCACGGTTTTGGCGGAAAAACGTTATATTACGATTTTCCGCCGAAATTACGGTATCACGGTTTCGGCGGAAAACGTCATTTTGCGATTTCCCGCCTAAAGTGAGATTTTACGATTTTGGTGGCAAAACGATATTTTATGATTTTCCGTCGTAAGTGTGATTTCACGGTTTTGGCGGAAACACGTCATTATGCGATTTTCTGTCGAAATTATGATTTTACGGTTTTGGCCAAAAACCAATTAATTCCGTGATTATACATTTTTTTGCGGAAAATCTCATTTTACAATTTTTGAAAATATTGATTTTACTCTTATTCTATTTTTTATTATATTATTATTTTTTACGGTTTTAAATATTATATTTTTAAAATATGATTAAGATTTAAATATTATTAAACTAAATCTTTTAGTCATTTTTTTTTAAAAACATTGAGATTGAGATGAAAATTGAGAAAAACTAAGTAACAAACAAAAGTTCATTGAAATTGACTATTTGAATGAAATATCTGAATGGAAATGATACATGGAGAACCAAACATGTAGGTAAAAAAATTGAAGTGGTAAAATATGGTCTTTCATATGAAATAACAAATTCTTACTAGATCTACGACAGTGCAATTATTTCTGCAACTAAAACAGAGTAGTTTAATAGGATAAGTCATATGACCATAACAGAGGATCAAACCCGGCAGCCAAATCGTCTTTCCCTGCTCTGATACGAGACCAGGGCCTCTAGAAAATTCTTCTTATCGAAGTCTGGCCAAAGAACCGGCGAAAAGAAGAGCTCCGTATAAGCGAGCTGCCACAAGAAGAAGTTACTAATCCTCTGTTCTCCACTTGTCCTAATCAAGAGATCAGGACTTGGGAACTCGGTACACTTGGTCAGAAGCTCTCTCTCGAACAACTTCTCGTCCACGTCTTCCTCAGTGATCAAACCTTGTTCTGATTTCTTCACAATGCTCTTGCAAGCGCGCAAGATGTCGAATCTCCCACTGTAATCTATGGCCAAGATTAGATGCTTCTTCTTGTAGCTTTTTGTAGCTTCCTCTGTCTCTTTGATTATTCTGAGGAGAGTTTCCGGGATCTTTGCGAGATTACCGATAACAGAAACTCGGATTTCCCCGCTGAATAAAAACAAGACTATTACTATTAGTAACAAAATGGGGAGATGAATAAGTCTACTATGTTAAAAGAAGCTCACTCTTTAATATACCTTTGGAAAAATTGGATATTGGAGCTGAGGCATTGTTGGAACAGAAACATCAAGCATTTGACTTCAGTCTGAGTATTCAAATTGTTAGAGAGAATGAAAAAAAGAAATATTTCAGGATAAATAAAACTATTTGTGTGAGATTTTCACCACCTTGTGTCTTCCCCAATTCTCAGTGGAGAAAGCAAAAGCTGAGACAGTATCTATCCCTAGTTTGAAGCAGAGCTCGGCGAACTCTATAAGACGTTTAGCTCCAGCCTCGTGGCCTTGTGACGTCAGCAATCCGGCCTGTTTGGCCCATCTCCGGTTTCCGTCCATTATCACTGCCACGTGTCTCGGCATCAGCTCTCTCCTAAGCCCTGTAGGTGGGTCCTCCTCTCCGACCACATTAGTTCTCTCGTCACTACAAAACATAAAACCAAAGCTACAGTCATGAAGATTTTAGCGGGAAATGTTAACCAGAAAGAAAAAAAAAAAACAAGATTTTACATCTTCTTTTCATCTTTCAGAGATTTTTTAGCATGAAAGCATGGTCGGAGACAAGAAAGTAGAAGAAGAGGGAGAAGAGACAGAAGAAACCAGAAGAGAAGAGACAACATTGTAGAGATTGTGAAGAGAGTAGTATGTGTTTGCATGGATTATAATAGAATGTGTGAATATTAAGAGTCAATTTTAATGACTGGCTCTTGGTTGTTTCTCTCGTACTTTTGGAAACCTTGCCTAAAATAAACTTAGTTACTATATAACTAAAACAAACACGAGTTAAGCATAGATTGTATGTATTTCTATTTAGCTTCTTAGGTGAAACAGAGCAAGTAAAAAGATTAGTAGTCTATTTGAATTAAGTAGATAATCGATGCTCAATCAATGAAGTTGTCAGTGTAGTTATAAATTGTGTTATCTACCATTCAAACTCTTTTGTGTCAATTGAGCCGGCCACTAAAATCCCGAGGGCCCAATCGGGCCTGGCCTTAGAAAGCCTAAATTTTGTAGTGTTATGTGGCATGGAAACTGTGACATTGATTTGATTAAAAACAAAAATTAATCATCAAATTGTGTGACCCATAAAAGTTTTATAGATTTTGAAGCCTACCTTAAGCACTAGCTTTGTTGGATTTAGGCCAAAGTCTAGTATGTTTTCGTTTATATGTCAAATTAATGTAATCACCCACAAAAGATAACACAAACGTTTATATATAAAATATCACGTAAAAGTTACGAACTTAAATCTGAAATTTCTAAAATGATATTAGGAAAAGGAAAATGCATGTTAAGTACCATAACATTAGTTGAACAATTTATTTGTGAGACATTAAAAGTTTCAAACTCGTCGACCAAATCGCCTCTGCCTTTGCTGATACCAAGTCAAGGCTTCAAGATACTCAGCTTCGCCAAAATCAGGCCATAGAACATTAGGAAAGTAAAGCTCAGTGTAAGCAGATTGCCATAAGAAGAAGTTACTGATCCTTTGTTCTCCACTTGTTCTAATCATCAGGTCAGGGTTTGGAAACTCACTACACTTTGTCATCAACTCTTTCTCCATTGCCTTCTCGTTAATGTCCTCCACTTCAATCAGCCCGTCCCTCGCTTTCTTTGCAAGACTTTTGCATGCTTGTAAGATGTCAAATCTTCCACTATAGTCTATTGCTATAATTATATGCTTCCCTTCGTAGCTCTTTGTAGCTTCCTCTACCTCTTCTATCAAACTTAGAAGCGACTCAGGGATTTTCGCGCGGTTCCCGATTACCGAGATCTTAATTTTATCTCTAAAAAGGAAAGGGATGATTAACATCAAGACATAATGCTTCAAAAGAGGATTAAAACAACATGTTGGAATTATACCTTTGGAAGTAAGGCATCTCGGACTTAAAGTGGTTCTCAAACAAGGCCATCAAGCAGTTAACTTCATCCTGATAAAAAAAAAACGTATCAAAATGAAATATTAGAAAGAACGAAATCGGTATCATGTATTAGCTAGATGGCCACCATAAAAATGGAAATTTTTGAGGTCACAATTTTTAATAGTACTGGCAGCGAAAAAGAAACAAATAAACATGCATGGCTCTAGTCATGAAGTCCAAAACTTCTTGAATCTTGATTACTTTAAAACAGAAACTCTTGAAAGTTTTTGAAAATCATATATTCATTTTTTATGATCACCTCGGGTCTTTCCCAGTTTTCGGTGGAGAAAGCAAAGAGTGAGATAGTGTTGGTCCCCATAGCGAAACAGTCCTTAGCATTCTCCATGAGCCTTCTGGCTCCGGCCTCGTGGCCTTCCGATGTCTCGAGTCCTCGTTTCTCCGCCCAACGTCTGTTTCCGTCCAATATAACCGCTACATGCTTTGGCTTTTTATTTATCTCTCGTTTCCCTTTCTCTCCCATTGCACCACTACAAATTAGTATGAACAAAAATATGTATATAGTTTGAGGCTTTCATATAACAAAAGATGCATAATCTAGTTAAAAGAAAGTTAGAAATCCAATTGAGCAAGCCCCATTTATGTTCTGATTACCCAAACGAATAAATAAATATTGAACTAGTCCTAATGCTAAGGAGATTTCAAGTTTATATCACACTTTAGAGAGGAATCTTCTAAAATAGTACTTATCAGTCAATGAGACCTGGCTATCCATAAAGTATGATTTAACAAAAAGCGAACTACCATTTCTCGTTCCTCTCTTCCTGATCATCATCGTATTTAGAAGCTGTGATTTTGATGAATCTGAGGATATTTGTCAAGGAGAAAGGAACACGTAGTCGTCGAGAGATGAAGAGACCAGGGACAAGAACAAGAGCAAGAAAAGTCAAAATAATAGAGAACAACATTGTATATCTTTTTGTTGTTGTTGCTGTTTGTCTTAATTTGTTTCGATATATGTTCGAATTGGAGCACTCGCGCGTCTATGTACTTAAAGAGCTCCGGATTCAAAGACGCACATGATCAGTGGAACCATCTTCTCTATCTCTTACTCGCTCGCTGTCTCCCCTTGATGCTACTCAAAGACAGATCATACATTTAAGGTTAATAAGATCTTACGACACTTGAAAATCACTAAATGCTTTCACCACGTGATTTAAAAAAAAAAATTAAATTAAGACCTTTTTGAGTTAAGAAAGTCTTGGATCGAGATCTATTTAACGATATGTATTTAAGTTAATTTTAACATTTAAAATTAAACTATTTAAATTAAAGCTAATTTCAACATTTAAAATTAAACTATTTAACGATATGTATATAAGTTAGTTAGTGTAGGCTAAGACACTTGTTTTAACTTTTATGAGTCCCTCTCTAGTCTGAAAGATGCTTCCGAATCTGTAATGTTCAGACTACTCGATGGATAAAGCCATTTTAGAATATGCGTACCCCCGAATGTCTAGTTACACGGAAATGTAACCCAATAAAAAACTGCCTAGTCCTTTATCCATCGAGTAGACATAATATTTAAATGCCTTAGGCCCAAATTATCCATCAAGAAAGTCTTGAAGCCAAACTCAAATGTTCGCAATTATACACACAAGTCATTATTTAAACCGAGCTCTATACTTGCATCCGCTGCTACACAGGATCATCAAGACTACTTATCTCATAAGTCATCAAAATGGTTCATTGCATTCCTTTCTTCGACATCAGATATTTCATCTCTTTGACATCATTACTTTAGACAGGGTAAGTCGAGCTGCAGATCGCACCTAGTATAGAGTAATCGATCAACTCTTTAAAGTGGAGCTTTGCCTTGCACTGGTTTTCTAAAGTCGAGCTTCGCCTCGCATATGTTATCTAGAGTCGAGCTCAGCTTCGCATCAAGTCTCCAAGCCAAGTTCAAGTTTGACATCATAAGGAATAAACAAGTCGATCTCAATTTACATCATGTCATCTTCTCTTACTTCGTCAAAACTCAATATTCGTTCTAACGAACTGGAGGGAGACTAATTGTTGGTACCGGGTTTAGCACCCTACCTTAGACCTGACCCAAATCAAGACCGACTTCTCTCAAAGCTTAATAAAATTGACCCATGAAGACTTAAACCGACTTAATCAGTTCGAAAAAAAAAATCAACTCACAAAAGGAAAACGAACTTAAAAAAGGAAAGTTTGGACGAAAAGGCAACCACAATTCAAAAAGGAAAAGGAAGCCATAAACCTCCTCAAATCACTATAAAAGAAGAGGCACCCCCTTCACATCAAAGATCCAATAATCTAAGAACTTATACTCATATAGAGATTCAGAGCCACATCGAGAATCGTCTAGAAACATCTCAAGAACCCTAATTCGCCTAAACATCCTCTCTTGTAATAAAGAACTATGTTTGGCTTAATCCCTTTTCAAGGATATATAGACCGTCTTTCTCAAGACACATCTATAACATCAAAAACCCTAATTAAACTTCTATGGTTCAACAATTGGTGAACTTTTGTGGTTCAACAGAACATATGTATAATATTGGAACCTCTAAACTTGATCTTGTTTGCTGGACATGATTGTATTGTAGAAATCGAAGTTACATTACATTTTTAATACCTTTTCTGCAATGATAATTTTTATCAAAATATTAGGCGTTTCCAACTGAACTAGACAAAATTAAGAGGTCCCAAAGTTGTTATTACCTTGTGTAAAAAAGTAGCTGTATGATATTTACGATATATATATTTCTTTTTTAATAAACCGAAGGAGTATATAATTTTGTCTCATAATTTTCTTTGATATCCGGAACCATTTTTTAGTCATTTCCGATTTAAAAAATATATTTCTGCTCTAAGAGGGTTTGAACCCGAACCATCACAATTTGGTTATTTTAAGCTATCGAATTAGGACAATTCTTTTTTTTTTTTACTTTTTAATAAATGAATACAGAAATTGTTTCATATATCATCATAATAGCATTGTAACACATGTCTCCATTACTTTTCTTGTCGTTGGTTTTACATATTTTCAAAATTCTGTAGAATATTTAATATCAAAAATTTAAATAGTAGTAATATTAAACTCAGTAGTGATGATAAAATAACAATATAAGTGAAACAGATAGTGCGCGAAATAGTATTATTTAAGATAAGGTGTTGTCAAATTAATATCTCCAAGTGGCAATACTTTAATGGAAACTTGACGAAAAAACAGGGTACGCCAAAACAGGAGACCAAACCCTTATTTGAAACAAGGGCATATTCGTCAATTTAAGCGACTTTTCTTGAATAAGCGACTTCGAGAATCGCAACTGATAAGCGCT
The DNA here is from genome assembly GCA_014578085.1 of Cardamine resedifolia. Taxonomy (NCBI): domain Eukaryota; kingdom Viridiplantae; phylum Streptophyta; class Magnoliopsida; order Brassicales; family Brassicaceae; genus Cardamine; species Cardamine resedifolia. The sequence goes on along the minus strand of VBRH01000247.1, from coordinate 59,909 downwards.
TAAGAGGTTTATCGAGAAATTTCCGAATTTACCAAAAAAACCACTCTCCTCTGCTTTTCTCTGTCTTTATTTTATGTAATTTTGATCATCGGATTGGGGAGAGTGAAACATCTAACTCCTTAAAAGAGAATCATTGATAATTTTCCATTCTTTAACAAATAAATAAAAAGATAATTTTCCTTGTTGATTCGATGCTTTGTTTGAATCATCGTTTTGGTTCTTGATTCTCTGTTTTCGTTTGATGGGAATAATTATCCGGGAAATTCAACTTCCATGGGCAAATTGTCTTTCAAGGATTCTCTAAAAGCTCTAGAAGCTGATATTCAACACGCTAACACACTGTAAAATCCTCGATTTTTCTCCTTTTTCATTCTATAGTTTCATTGAATTTTTTCGGCTTTTACCATAAAGTCTCGATTTTTATTCAGGTTGTTGCTTAATTTTGTTTTGCCTTTTGTTTCCTTTGTTTGGTTTGTGTTTTGCATGTAAAAGAATAGTGGAAGGTTATTTTCTGGTTAGCTGTGAAACATGTGAAAATTTCTTTCAGATTCTCATAAGTTCACTAGTCGAGATATTCATCACTGAGTTAGGGATTTATCTAGACTCGAAATCTGTTTACAAGGAGTCAAAGTTTAAGCTCGTAATGATCTCAATTGATTATTGTTCTTAACTAGTTGACATGAAGCTGAAACACTCTAGTGGCTTCTTATACTGCTTTAGCTGAAACATAATGTTTTCGACACAGACAGACCAATGTCTGTGCTGCTAGTGTTTTAAGGTTGAAGTCTGAGAATATTTCTGTGATTGATATCAATGTTGAACCTGTGACAGTTTTGTGACTTGTATGGATACTTGCTGTTTATGGTCAGAGGTGCTTATGACCTTTTTGTTGTGTTGTTTTCTTTTATGAAAATGAATAACAGAGCTTTAGATTCACCTCGGGAGAAGGATGGAGCGCGTGTTCAGATGAGATTATCGTATAGCCCGGCTGCTCAGTTTTTTCTGTTTCTTGTACAATGGACTGATTGTCACCTCGCTGGTGCACTAGGTTTGCTTAGAGTTCTTATCTATATGGTAATTTCTTTCCCCTTTGTCTTACTACATTCACCATTCTGTTCTTTGTGATGTTTGATTAACCCGTTGAGTTTATATTTGTTTCAGACTTATGCAGATGGAAAAACCACAATGTCGGTTTACGAAAGAAAAGCCAGTATTAGGGAGTTCTACGGTATGTTTATTTGGTGATGATATAATTTCTGGTTAAACAAGGTTGATATCGTTTATTGCTTATGGTTTTTTTTTTGTATGTGTTGCTAAACTTTTAGCTGTGATATTCCCATCGCTGTTACAACTACAAAGGGGTATTACAGACCTAGAAGACCGCAAACAAAAAGAAGTCTGCAATATGCGATACAGAAAGAAAGATGAAACCGAAAAATGTGAGCTCTCAGAGATTGAAATGGAGAGGGAGGAAGAATGTGGAATCTGTATGGTGATGAAAAGCATGGTCGTGCTGCCAAACTGTACTCATTCTTTATGCATCAAGTGTTATCGCAATTGGTAAGCCACTAAAAAAGCTTTTGTACTTGTTGAAAGTAACCGGTTTTCTGAAAAAGGGTCATGTTTTGCTTAGGCGAGAAAGGTCACAGTCATGCCCTTTCTGCAGAGACAGTCTTAAAAGAGTAGGCTCAGGTGATCTTTGGATGTTTTTGGACCAAACCGATGCAGTGAATCTTGCTGCAATCGCGAGAGAGAACCAGAAACGGCTCTTTGTGTACATTGAGAAGTTACCACTGGTGGTTCCAGATCAAGCGTTTGCGTCTTCTCCTTATGATTGCCATGTGAGGTGAAAAAAGGGCGAAAAAACCGGTTCTGGTAAATCTTTATCTGTATATTGCAGTCTTTTATAATTTGGGGGAAAAGGATGACTCCTTTGTATATGTATAAGAGTTAGTACAAGTAGTAGTACGTCTTTTAAAACTCTGTTCTTTTACCATTTTTTTGGGAAAGTTCTATTTACTACGTGCTTTTTGTGCATTTGGCTGTGATTCCACACTATCTTCTAAGCTTGTGTATTTACTATTTAGTTGATATTACTTACGAACTTAAACCTCCTCTCCTCTCCAAGAAGAGGGTACCCGTTGGGTATTATTGGCCTTTCAAGGATTAATATAGAGAATCTTGGAAAATTGGTATTTTACAAAGATTCTTATCTTATGCAATGCATCCATACTTCAATAAGCCATTTGGGTATTGTTTAGCCTTTTAGTACATACTGTTCGGAAGATAACTTTGTTTTTTGTGGACTAGGTAGCATGCAAACAAGTATGCGGAAGCGTGTAAAAACTTAAAAATAATTTTAAATTATTTTTTTAGGAAAGTGTTGGAAACACATATATATTGAAACATATAAACTGTTTTTAAAAAGAATATTTGAAACAACACAAATCCAACAAATAAAATATTATATGAGATATTTTATATTTTCTAAATTAATTAGAATTTTTATTAAGTTAAAGAACAACAATAAATATCATTTATATTTCCATTTTAATGCTATCTAGGGTTTTGTAGCTCTTGTGAAGAGTTTTTCCTGTCACAGGGAAGATGTGATGATGATGAAGCCGAGATCCGAGATCGTCATGTCGTGTCTCGCAACAACTGTTGAGGATTTGTTGTCCTTCTCTTTGTCGTCTTAAGGGGCTGAGAAGATGAACTCTTCGGGGAATCCAAGTGTTGAAAGGTGAAAAGGAGACGAGGCCGAGTACATGACCGAATCAGAAACGCCTCGATAAAATCTTTATTTTGGATGATAGAGCGCCACAGCTTCGATACGGATTTGAATCGAGTGATAGTTTTCGCCGGAAGTCTCAAGAGTATCTCGAAGGTGAGTTTAAGAGGAAGGGTTGTTGTGTAGTTCGGCATGATCTAGGTTACGTGAGGGAGATCGAGACGGTTGTGAATCTTCCATGGCAGCTTGGTAAGTTATCAACCCTAGAAATATAAAACCATATATATAACATAACACAAGCACTTTTTTAAATTTCCATAAAGAAGCCAAAAAATAACTTTTCCATGATAAAAAGGAAAAAAAAAGAAGAAGGAAAGTTTCATGCCTGAATTCTGTAATTTCTTTTTATCAGCCAACCTTTTTACCATTTTTTATTGCCATAAAATTGTCTCTCTAACCGTAAGTAGAGATGGGCAACAAAAAAGAAAAACCAAAAAAAAAACAAATCAAACCAAACTGAAAAGTGATTTGATTTGGTTATGCTTTAACCGAAAAACTCATTTGGTCATCATTTTGTTAAATTTTTTATTTAGGGTTAGGTAACATGCAAAACGAAAACACATATGTTAGAGCCAAACGTGTGGAAAAAATTAAAAACAGATTTTTTTTTCAAAAATTTAGGAAACATGTATGTGTTGGAAACGTGAACACAAACACACAATCAAATACATAAGTATTAAAGTAATTTAACTACATATAAAATATCATATGAAATATTTTATATTTTTCAAATTAATTTGGATTTTTATTAAATTAAAAACAACAATAAATATCATTTATATTCCATATTTCCAAAAAAAAATATTATTAAGTTTTAAATTAAAAATAAGTTTCTCTTGCGTTTCCATCACGTTTCCAAATTGCGATTTTAAGGAAACGTGTTTTCAAGAGTTTTGTTTTCCGAAACGTTTCTGAAACTGGAAACATACGTTTCCATGCTATCTAGATTGTGAGAGGATAATTTATTTTATTACTTTATTTCGGTGTTGACAAAAAAAAAAAAAACTTATTTACTAAAAGAAAACCATCTTATTTCTAACAAACTTTCTAACAATGGTTTGATTATTTTAACAACTTTGAACAATGATTGATCTATGACACTTTTTCTAACAATGATTGATTATTTATCTTATTTCCATTTTTATTGTTGGAAAATTAAGTGTGTTAAATGATTTAGGTGTTTTTCTCTGGACATTGTTCAGCTTTTCAAAAAACATTGAGAAATTAATTTCTCACGATAACAATATTTCTCTGAATATTCACCTCAAATTGTCATTATCTTATTATTGGACTTTTTAATGTATGCCAAATAATTTTAGTTGATATTGGTTTTAATTTTTTTTTGATATTCGTTTTCTGTATCAATGCATAAACCAAATAAAAATGGAGGAACAAAACAAAAAAATCGGTGACCCGGTAAATGTAACAGAAACAAATCGACCCGTTTATTCGGGTGGAGTTTGGGTGGATTCAGCCAACATAACCCGACCCACTCATTTCTGTTACGCGTCTCCGGCGAATAATCATCCCGTTCTACGCAAGTTAGAACATTTAGGGTTTAACTCCGAGAGAATCGATTCAACGATGAATCCATTGACATTGGTGAAGCAGATACAGAGCATTAACTCGAAAGAATTAGATATAGGGATCTCCGACGAAGCAACTTGGCAAGCCAAGTACAAAGATTCAGCTTACGTTTCCGTCGGAGGATTACCGTACGATCTCACGGAGGGTGATCTCCTCGCCATTTTCGCACAGTAGGAGTTTTCTTTACATTGTGAATTTAGTATACTTGAGAATGATTCTTCTCTGATTTTTTTGGCTTCTTCATTGAGTTTTGAAGATATGGTGAAGTTGTTGATGTGATTCTTGTTCGAGACAAAGGAACTGGAAAATCAAAAGGATTTGCATTTGTTGCTTATGAAGATCAGAGAAGTACTAATCTTGCTGTTGGTTAGTCTATAACAATCTTTTCTTTATGGGATCTCTTACTACACATTGGTTCTTGTTTTTCTCTTTGATTCCGATTCTTCTCTCAATTGCAGATAATCTTAATGGAGCTAATGTGTTGGAGCGGATCATAAAAGTGGAGCATTGTAGTGAATATTCTAAGAGAAGAAGAAGAAGAAGAAGAAGATGAAGAGACGAAGCTGAAGAAGAGAGAGGCTCGTGGTGTTTGCAGAGCTTTTCAGAGAAAGGAGTGTACTCGTGGAGATTCTTGCAGATTTTCTCACCATGAAAACGTAAATAAACACATTCATCTTCCGATACTCAACACTTTAATCAACCTGGTCTTTATTCTCATTGATTGTTTATGTGGACAGAGAGCTGCGAATACCGGTTGGGGTCACGAAGATATTTGAAGTTCCAGGTGAGATACGTGTAAAGATCACAATGACATAGAAATAAGGATTCTTTATTTTGATATCAAGTCGTTATGCTTTACATGTCAATAGTTTCGGAGTTTGTAGCTAGAATGTATGGGAGACAAATGAGATTTGTTGATCATTCGCTACACATAGAGTGTTTTGCTCTGTATATGTCAATCTTATGTTCAGTTTTCTCCTTCACATTTACCGATTGATTAGTACAGGAAACACAGAGTTGATTCGGTTTAGATAGTCGTAGACCGGTTCTTGAGTTTCTTAGCTATTCCTGCAAAGTACTTGCCATGGTAATTCGCCTGCTCAATCTCCAGCTCAGTTGGCTCGCGTGACCCATCAGCTGCATAAGTCCCTGAGCCATACGGTGAACCACCTTTCACCTCTCCCATCTCGTACATGCTTTTACCAAATGTATATCCTACCGGTACAAATATCATTCCGTGATCAGCCAGTTTTGTCACTGCTGTCAATCTGCAGGATACAAAATCAATCACTTGACTATGTTCTTCTAACATTGCTATGTGTTAGGAAGAGTATGTTCTTACGCAGTGAGTTCTTGGCCTCCACCGTGGAAACCGGTACTCCAGAAGATACCAGCTGGTTTCCCGGCGAGAGCCTGTGTAGTCCAGAGATCATATGTATTGTCAAAGAAGGTCATGACCTGTGATGCCATCACTCCGAATCTAGAAGGAAAGCCGAACATGAATCCGTCTGCTTCTGCTAGTTGTTCTGGTTTAATCTCCGCCACATCGTCTGGTCTTGGAACGGCCTTCACTTTTTCCAGTATCTTTTCCGGTAATGTCTCTGGCACTTGCCAGAGTGTTGCTTCCACGTCTGGAACGGCGTTCGCTCCTCGGAGAACTTCTCGTGCCATTGTCTCGACGTGGCCATGTAGCGAATAGTACCTAAAAAGGAAACCAAAAACCGGGCTTTTCATCAAAACAAAACCAGTATGAGGACCAGATCATAATCTTGTTCTGTTCTGACTTCTGAGCCAGTATTATTTAATCGCAAGTTAACTCTTGAACGGATAATTGATCGCCGGTTGATTAACTTGGCATGGTTTAGTTTAAGACTCACACTATATAAATCTTGGTGACTGCCATAGCTTCGAGCTTCAAGTTACGGACAAAACAAGAATTCCTGTCCCTGAAACTAAGAACAAGACACTGTTAAACCTTCTGATACTTTTGGATGCTCGAAATTGAAGACAGTTATATATATAGTATACCAATTATTTGATCATTCGAATTTTCCCACCATCACCAGCTTTGACTCAAAATTTTCGAAGAGGGCATTTACTAAAAACTGACATTATTCGATTTTCAAATTAGAATCGGCTCCAATACAAAAATAAAATAAATAAATAAATATATGATCCTAAGAAATAACTAACCTTTATGAAAAGAGTCAAGGAGGAGGAGAAGAAAAACAGTTTGAGGTTCGGAGATGTTGAAGAACATATTTCTTCAAGTTTGGTGATGATGATCTTTTAAGAAAACTATAGACGACGTGGCAAGAGTTTGACCAACTATCTTTATTCTATTACATGGGCTCATCTTCAAGCCCAATAAAATAAAATGGCCGCCTTTATCCAAAGAAGAGAATATCACAACAAATTGAGAAAAATAATCCTGTACCGGCACTATATAACATCAAACGGATCCACCCAAACTTGTTGTTTCTTAGTTTGCCAAACCAGAAAATTATATTTATTCTCTAAACATCACAACCAATTAAAATCAAACACATATCCAATTGAAATATCAGTTTTCATTTAGTAAATCGGTAACCAGTTTTTATTGAACCGTAATTATTGGTTTAAATATGAATTTAACCAGTTGGAAATATCTGTATATCTGAATTTAACCAGTTGAATTCTAAAAATGGAAGAATTCTCAAACTGTCTTTTCGTTCTTAGTTCCAGTTGAAAAACATCGACGGAATATCGAGAAGCACAATACCAAAACGCAGGCAATGAATCACAAGTGATGTCAAATCTTTGATTCATAAGAAATTGGGACACTCATGGCACTTCATATGGATTATATGATGTCCAATTAGATAAATACAGAACATAGATTATTTTGCTAAGAAAAATCTAAATGCAATTTCACATGTTATTGGAATATTTGGGTCTATTAGCAGATCAGATCAAAGTGTCTCGAAAAATTTTCATTTAGTAAATCAGACCGGAGAGTTGGTTATTGTGAAGATCAATGACGTTCAGATAAGCGAAAAGAGAAAGCTGCTAAGAGATTTCACCGGAGAGGCAATTAGATGAGAGATTGAGTACGGCGAGGTTAATGAGGAACTGAATCTTCGGCGGGATTTCATAGGAGATTTGATTTGAAGATAGATCTAAGGATTGGAGGTTAGCAGTTTGAGAGAAATAGAGAGATTGAGCCACAGAGAGATAAAAGGTGAAGCTAGAGCAAGGATTTGAGAAGACAGAGTTCGTCCAGAGCAAGGATTTGAGAAGACGGAGTTCGTCCAGTTCCGGAGATTACTCATCGGAGTCTAAGCTTAGCCGGAGATTCGTTAAACACGGCTCGTCGTTTGGATCGGTGAAGGAGGTTAAAAGGTTTCAATTCATCGATTCTTTTCAACTCATCGATTCTTTTCAACTCATCGATTAAAGACTCAATTCGTTAATTTTATTTTTTCAATTCGTTAAATTTCGCAAGACGAATTCTCCCATTTGTTTTTTTTTTTTTTAATGTTTGATTGGGTTAAATGTTGGATTGGATAAAATCGGGTAAAATTCAGATTTAAACCAATAATTACGGTTCAATAAAACTAATTACCGGTTTACTAAATGAAAACTTATATTTCATGTTGAATTATGTTGATTTTAATTGTTTGTGATGTTTAGAGAAGAAATATAACTTTTTGGATTGGCAAACGAAGAGCCAATAAATTTGGATGATCCCGTTTGAACTCATATAGTGGGTGGATTGTTACCGTCAACACCAATCATTTCATTTATTTCCTAATTTTGTTAGTCAACTTGTTTTCTCACCAAATTTGTATCACATTTTGGTTATTTGACCAATTGACTTAGCCAAACAAATCCAAATCTCATGATTAGAAAGTTAGCCATATTTACTATATGTAGGATTCAATTTAGGGAAATATATATATTTAGTCAAATCTAGTAAGTAAAGAATCTAAAATTTATAGGGCAACAAATTGATAACTCTCAAGAAAACTGAAACATTTACTTAAAATTATACTAATTTGTGGTCAGCAATTTAAATGAAATAAATATACATAGAAAAGAATGTCAAAAGAGCAATAAATTTCTAATTTCTATATATATATAAAAAAATACTCTAGGATATGGTAATCAATGAATTCTGTAACAAAAAAATGTTTAGTATAAAAAGACCCTTTCATTTCATGCCGATCTCCATAGTAGCAAACTTTTATTTGTCTTTCAAGAGGATGACGAGATTACGAGAAGCTTCATTTGGTCTCCTCTCATGTGTCCTTGTCTTGTTCTTTAGTTTAGTCTCACCGGTCACAGATAATCGTCAAGATAAACAAGTAGGTTATTATAAATGAAGATAATCCATAATTTTTTAATTTTTTAAATCAAAATATTTTGTTCTCCTTGTTATGACATATCATATGATTCATGCATGATGATAATCAATGAAGGTGTATGTAGTCTACATGGGTTCACTTCCGTCTCAACCGGACTACACACCAATGTCGAATCACATAAGTATTCTTCAAGAAGTCACCGGAGAAAGGTGTGATTTAGTTATATGATTCATTTCTCTAATTATGATTAGTTTTAAATATTCTTATGAAGATTCTAACAAGTGATATATTTTCTAGTTCGATCGAATGTCGTTTGGTGAGAAGTTACAAGAGGAGTTTTAATGGTTTCGCTGCCAGGCTCACTGAGTCTGAACGAGAAAAATTAGCCGGTGAGTGTTCTTCTATCGAGACACATTTAATATGTTGAAATGTTTTCCAAGGTTAAAAATATTTGAAGCCGTTTTTGTGTTGTTAGAAATGGAGGAAATTGTGTCTGTGTTCCCGAACCAGAACTACAAACTCCAAACGACGGCGTCTTGGGACTTCATGGGGATAAAGGAAGGTAAGGATACAAAAAGAAACTTGGCCATAGAGAGTGATACTATTGTCGGAGTCTTGGACAGTGGGATTTGGCCAGAGTCAGAGAGCTTCTCCGACAAAGGCTTTGGTCCTCCTCCTAAGAAATGGAAAGGTGTTTGTTCCGGCGGCAAAAACTTCACCTGCAACAAGTAACTCTCTTAAATTAATTTCTCTCTTTAAAGATCAGTATTGTTGGTCAAATCTTGAGATGTATTTGCCAGGAACAACCATGATATTAGTTTTGAGTTTCGACATAGAATCTTTTGGCTACGAAAATAAAAGTTAATATTATTGATCTGTTTACAATATTTCAGCAAGTTGATAGGAGCAAGAGACTACACAAGCGAAGGCACAAGGGACAGTGGAGGCCACGGTACACACACAGCATCCACAGCGGCTGGAAACGAAGTTCCCAACACAAGCTTCTTTGGAATTGGCAATGGAACAGCGAGAGGTGGCGTTCCAGCCTCTAGAATCGCAGCTTACAAAGTCTGCACCGAGACAGGGTGTGACTCAGCATCTATATTGTCTGCGTTTGATGACACGATCGTAGATGGGGTCGACGTCATCAGCATCTCACTCGGAGGAGACTCCGCTTCCATGTACGAAAATGACACGGTTACGATTGGGGCTTTTCACGCTATGGCCAAAGGGATTCTCACTGTGCATAGCGCCGGTAACTCTGGTCCGTATCAGAAGACAGTCATAAGCGTAGCCCCGTGGATCTTAACCGTTGCAGCCAGCAACACAAACCGTGGGATTGTCACTAAAGTCGTTCTCGGAAACGGCACCACACTTTCCGTGAGTATCAAGTAACACTCTCGTTTTTATGATCATAGTTTCCCTTTCATTACCAATGACTCTTTGTGTTCCTTAACAGGGGAAATCAGTGAATGCTTTCGATCTGAAAGGAGAACAGTATCCTCTTGTCTAGAAAGAATATGTTACCAAGTGTAATAACGAATCTCTGGTGAAGGGAAAGATCGCTGTGTGTAATTCTGAGATTGGTTCAGAAGTAGCTGTTGGATTCGTATTTAGACACATAAAAGACTATGCCTTAGTTTCCCCTTGGCCTGTCTCTTCTATTTCATCAGACGACTTTGGCTCTCTCGTCTCTTACATTAACTCTACAAAGTAACGAACGAAGCTTCTCTGTGTTTCAGACTCTTACCCTGTGCTCTGGATTCTTGTTCTTTGTCTTTATATATATATATGTGTGTGTTTGTTTATCTTAGGTCCCCAAAAGCGACTGTTCTAAAAAGTGAAGCAATCTTTAACCAGGCAGCTCCTAGAGTTGCTTCATTTTCATCTCGTGGTCCAAACATTGTCGCGGTTGATCTTCTTAAGGTGTATATAACAATTTTATGATCTTGCATGGTTCTCCTTTGTTTTCTGGTCTGAGAGACATTGATTTATTGAATTGCAGCCGGATATAACAGCACCAGGAATGGAGATTATCGCTGCCTATTCACCTTTGGCTTCACCGTCTTCATATAAGAAGGACAAAAGACGTGTGAGCTACTCTGTTCTCTCAGGAACTTCGATGGCTTGTCCACACGTTACAGGCGTGGCTGCGTACGTCAAGACATTTCATCCTGAATGGTCTCCCTCCATGATCCAATCTGCCATCATGACAACCGGTAAGCAAAATCATATCCAACTTTACTTTCTTTCTTGCACCACAAGTAACCGCTTTATTGATAACTCTGTTTTTATTCGGTTTTTAAACTAATCTTTGCAGCTTGGCCGATGAATGCTACTAGAACAGGCGTCGTATCGACAGAGTTTGCTTATGGAGCTGGACATGTCGACCCAATAGCAGCTTTAAATCCAGGACTCGTCTATGAATTGGGGAAATCAGACTACATCGCATTTCTCTGCGGTTTGAACTACAGTGAAACTACCCTGAAACTCATCGCCGGTGAAGCTGTCACTTGCACTGGCAAGACCTCACCAAGAAACCTAAACTATCCTTCAATGTCAGCTAAAATGTCGAAATCTGATAGCTCCTTCACCGTGACTTTCAATAGAACTGTCACCAACGTCGGTACCTCCAACTCAACATACGAATCAAAAGTTGTTTTAAGCCAAGGATCTAAACTCAAAGTCATGGTTTCACCTAGTGTTCTATCAATGAAGTCAGTGAATGAGAAGCAATCTTTCGTAGTGACTGTTTCAGGCAGTGATCTCAACCCATAATTGCCTTCATCTGCACAACTAATCTGGTATGATGGTACACATAACGTGAGAAGTCCCATTGTTGTTTATACTGATTATGATGGTTACTAATTATACATCATCAGTTGTAACTTAAGTCTATGCATCATCAGTTGGAAGCTTTAAGTTTAAAAATTAAGATGATAATTAATTATATTTAAATAATTTACTTAGCCAATTACATGTATCGGCAGGCTTAACAATTGCCAGGGTTATTATCTTTTGTCATATGAGATAGAATTTTCAAAATTAAAATTTACTTCTACTTGTTTAGTATTTAAAAATGAAAATGAACAAACAAATCATTTGTTTACTTGCTTGTAATGAACTTTTTCTTCTTCTTTTTTTAAGTTTTTAAAAGGAAGTCGATAACCAAAAGAGAAATTCCTTAGATATGACACAACCGTGGATATGTTTCCTAAACATGTTTTTTTTTTTTTTTTTGTTAAAAAGCTTGATGTTTCCTAAATATGTTAATACAGTGATACCATTTGATACGCATGATCATATCGAAATACGCTAATTAAAGAGACCGAATCAGAGGATTTAATTTACATTTTTTCCTTGACATTATGTTCATGAATGATTTCTACTATTTACACATCCTGTCATGTTGATTCATAAAAATCAAAAGTTGCAGTAACCTTTAACTCATTTCATATTCATTTTATAAGAAAATGGCGAAGTTGACTTCATTTTGTCTCCTCTCGTGTGTCATCATCTTGTTCTTGAGTTCAATCTCAGCAGTCACGGATGATAATCAAAGATAAACAAGTATTTTTTTTTTTTTTATATAGTAATTATTAATATATTTTGTTTCTCTTTATAATATGATCCATAAATGATGATGATAATCAATGAAGGTGTATGTAGTCTACATGGGTTCACTTCAGTCTCAACCGGACTACACACCAATGTCGAATCACATAAGTATTCTTCAAGAAGTCACCGGAGAAATGTGTGATTTAGTTATATGATTCATTTCTCTAATTATGATTAGTTTTAAATATTCTTATGAAGATTCTAACAAGTGATATTTTTCTAGTTCGATTGAAGGTCGTTTGGTGAGAAGTTACAAGAGGAGTTTCAACTGGTTCGCGGCCATACTCACTGTTGGGAAACGACGCACAAAACGCAGCGGAATAAAGTTTCACCCGCACTTGTGTGAAACGATGAGAAAAATATATATATATGTCTTGGCAGAAAATCTCAAAGCAAGAAAATAAATGCACACCAAAATTTTTACGTGGAAAACTTCCTCGATGTGAGGAGTAAAAACCACGGGATCATAGTCCACTCAAAACTCCACTATCACCAATGTATTTGAGTTACAACCACGTCCTCTGGATCTGTTCTGACAATAACAAGCCCATCCTGCAACAAAGCCCAAAAGAAGAAAACTCTGCTTCAAACCAAACCAATAATTTCTTTTCACTTAACAAATTTTTATTCGATGGGTTTTTCACTAACAAATTTAATTGAAGGGTTTAAATTGATTGGTCGATATTTAAGAGATTTTTCAGTTAAATTTTCTTATTTAAAGGGGATCTTCATTAATAATTTTGTTAAAGAAGGATTTTTTTAATTGAAATCTCTTACAATATAAACTATCTAATAATAAAAACACTACTTTCATAAAACAAATATTAAAGACTATTATTAGTAATTTTCAAAAAAAAAAAGACTATTATTAGATATAATAGATTAATTAATATATCTAACACTCCGTCTGCCAATTGTATAGTGAAATAATATGGGGTTTCCATATGCTTCTTTTAGAATAAAACATACATTATGCGACTGGTGACAAAACACATAAAGCTTTCAGACATGAATTTATCATTTATGTCTATAAAATGGGAGGGAACATTCCACCTTAAATTCCATAATTTCTTCTTTTCCACGTCTTATCTGTTGGATCAGTTAGAGAGAAAAAAAGAAGTAATAATCCACACATAGTATGGTACAGATACAGATCCAGATTTATTAGAAACTAAAACGAGAAGCTTACTGCACTAATTTAGTAATTTGAGAGGTAAAAAATGATTTAACTTTTAAAACAGAGGTGACCACCAACGGATACTAAAATAGGTAGAGTTCAATAAGAAAATAGTACTACTTTAATGGGTGGTGCAAGTGCCACATGCTCCATTTCAAAACTAATGTAATGTTTAGTTAAAATTTACAATATATCTATAAAAGTTAATAATTTTTAAAAAAATTTAGGATTGTGCCGAAGATAGAAATTCGTTCTACATCCGCCACTGGTACTACATCTCGGCCCAGACACAAGTTCGCTCGAGACACATGTTTTATGTTGAGGTTACAAATATTTCAACAAGAATTAAAAAAGAAACCCTCTCAAATCCGTAGCTGTTGCATCTACGCCAAATCTTAAACATACACTATCAGCTTCCAAAGGTCTTAGCAATGTTCCATCCACAAAGCTCAGTTATTTGTTATTTGTTATTTTATTTTATTTTCTCAGTTAATTTTTGGCATTTACTGTATCCATTCAAAAAGCTCAGTTAGTTTTTGGCATCTAAATTATCTGTCATAGCAATAAACCATTGGTTGTAATTAAAGCCATCGAGGCTACGTGAGACGCTAAACAAACACGGTCTTAAGATTCCGTTCCAACTCCTGAGACTCACGATTCGGACCATCTTTGTTTACTACAGATCTGGAGTAGAAACTTTGTTTATCATCTTTCGCCAATGAAGATAAATTTAAGCTCGAAAAACAAAAAAATTGAGATGAAATTGAAAATCAAAATCAACTTAAATTTAAAATTTAAAATTTTATTCATTTTATATGAAGTTAACACTTATAACTTAATATTATCTCCGTAAATCCCTTATCATGGCTGGAGGCAGTAGCAGTCGATTCGGGGGCAGCCGTAGGGAAGAAGGTCCGGGTGGCGACAGACGAAGTCGCAGTCATCTTCCGTACAAGCGATCGGAGGGTTTACAACTTTGACACCATCGACGCCTTTGAGATTATGTTTAGCTTCCGCAGTCGTTGGACCTGAAACAAGGAATTCCATTTTAAAAGAGTTTTGAGAGACAAAGAGTTTTGTCAAATCTATGTGCTGCTAACCTGTGAGGAGCATCAACGAGATGATGAGAACGGCTGAGAGAAGAGAGAGCTTCATCTTGTTGAACTTTGTGATTAAGAAAAGAATTAATGTTTGAGAGTAAACAATTCTCAAAACTTGTTACTGATTGGAATGAATATATTTGCTTAGCTACATTATTTATAGAGTTATTTTTAACAGTGAAAGTAAATTACCTATTCTAGTAAGTAAAACTAAATCAAATTCCAAATTAAACTAATTTTCTATTTTATTAATGCTAAACGAAACACTTCCTTTTTCTTTGGTAATGTGACATGTACGTATAGGGTTGGGAAAAAATCCAGATCCAAAACCGAACCCGACCCAAAAATCCGAACCGAACCATATACATGATACCAAAGTTTTAAAATACATGAATGAATCCTAAATTTTTAAACCCGAATATCCGATCTGAACCGATAACCGAATGGGTACCCAAAATATCTAAAATATAATTAGTTGATATATCATCATCTAGTTATTTTAATAAAGGTTAAATTTTAATTTTTATAAAAATGTCATTGATATTAATATATATATATATATATCATGATCATCAAATAATTGAATCGTATTTAACTGTAATAATTGTAGCCGTATATAACTGTAACCGTTTTAACCATAACCATTTTCACCGTAACCATATATTAAATGATTAAAAACTTAAAATTAAAATTAAACAAATATTATAATTATAACTGTGATTAACTAATCGTAACCATAATAGTCATAACCGTAACCATGTCATTTATAATTAAAGTATTAATTATCCACGTATATTGATTTCGTTGACCCGAGTTTTCTTGGTAGCATTGACTGTGAAGTTCAATTGACCTAACATTCTAACTTGCCGTCTGCCGATATAAATATGTATTGTATATATGCTATCTGCCGATATAAATATGTATTGTATATATGCTATCTGCCGATATAATTATGTTTTGTATATATGCTATCTGCCGATATAATTATGTTTTGTATGCCGATCATATTGTCAAATTATAGGGTCTCCATAATCCATATGCCGATCATATTGTGAATTATAGGGTCTCCATAATCCATATGCCTCTTTTAGAATAAAACGTACATTTAATATGTGACATGCATTGTCATCTAAAACATGAAATTTATCATTTCTTTCACCATCTTGAGAGAATTAGTGAAAGGGATTATTCCACCTTAAATTCCATAATTTATATAGTTTTTCCACGTTTTATCTGTTAAAAAAGGAAATAATCCATTTTTTGTTTTTATAGAGGGTAATAATAATCCACGCATCCTTGATTGCATTAACTTGATAACAGACGTGAACACCAACAAATACTAAAACGGGTGCTGTTCAATATGAAAAATTATAAGTATTTCACTAAGCCCTTCTGATTTTTGTAATGGCCCAGTAAGGAAGCAAAATATTGGTCCTTATAATAATTTTATTGAACCAAGTAACCAACATTGATAAAAATGTAGAGAAACGAAAGATTGTTAAAAAAAAATTATTTTCAAAATATGTTAGCAATTAATATTCGAATATTACTTAATATAATTTTAGATGAAATATACTCATAAATTTATCCTTCGAAATCAATAATTGTAGTCAATTAAGCTATTGCATAACTCTACCATGTTTTTATTTGGCGGCAAATAAACTACTTAGTCCGTTACAAATTTACAAAATTGGTTTTGATATTTAACAGCCGCCCGACCCCTTAGCTGATGTTTAGATTAGCTCCTTTCAGACCACGTGGCATATTTCACGGTCACATATTTTAGCTGATATCAGCTCACATATTTTATTATTAGCATATGTTATTCAGATATTTCTAGTGAACATGTTAATTATATTGAAAAATGAAGACAAAGAAGACCAAAATTCATGAGTTTTGTTGCCAAACAAGTAGTCTTTACAGAAAAGATATCGGATATTCGACTTTTAAAATAAAATTTAAATTCCACCAAATTCCCACAAATCTTTAATCCAATACAACATTGACGTCATATAATGTACAATAGAAAATTAGAGAAAATTTTAAAAGAATATCAATTTGAAATATAGTGACTAATAGGTATAAATTCTAGTAAGTAATAATCAATAAAAACATCAAATAAATTATTTTATTCTGCACTGCCTGTCGTAGTGTTAGTGTTATATATGTTTGAATCCTTCGTATCAAGTTATCAACTCACATATTATATTCCTTCTTATTATGTCAATTGTTTAGCAACATGAAAATAACAACAAACGAGAATAAATATCAGTTGTAATTTTTTTTTTTCCGTCTATTACATCATTATTATATATATTTTGATTTAATTCTATTATGATGATATTCGACTACCTACATCATATGCGATTATGATGAACAACTTCCTCGAACAATGATTCCACGATGCAAACTATCATCGACGGACGGTTCTGCATGTACAACATCCCTATGCACTACAAGAAAACATAGCAAATTCTAACTAAAATTTCCGACTATATTGATAGTCGAAAATTTTCTGACTGTTTTCTGATTAATTTCCGACAAAGGTAAGTTTAGTCGGAAAGTTGTCGGAATTTTCCGACAAAATATTTAGTTAGAAAATAGAGGGAAATTTTAGTCGGAGATTTGTGGGTATTTTAACGGAGAAAAGTCGGAAACTTTTTTGATTTTTGTTTCCAAATTTCCGACTAAATTAGTCCGAAAATTGTCGGAAATATTTCCGACTAAATTAGTCAGAATTCAGTCGAAAATTTGGTCGGAGCTTCACCCATGTTACCATTAAATTTAAAAATTTCCGAGTAAGATGTTTGGTCCACGAGGGTCCATTTTCCGACTAAATTCCTACTATTACCATACTTAGTCGGAATTTTGTAGGAAACGAGGGTCCATTTTCCTACTAATTTCTGACTATTTGTCGGATTTTAGTCAGAAGTTTTATCTAATTTTCCTACAAAATTCCGACTAATTTATAATATTGGTTGGATTTACGTCGGTATTTTGTCGGAAACTAGGGTCCGTTTTCCGACTAAATTCCGAAAAATAGTCAGAATTTAGTCGGAAAATGAACCCTCGTTTCCTACAAAATTCCGACTAATTATGGTAATAGTAGGAATTCAGTAGGAATTTGAACATTCTATATATACCCAACCAACACTTCCCCTCATTCACACTATTCCAAACAAACCCTCCCAATATCATTAAGTTATGAACTTAATTTTAATTATCATTTTAAATATTTATTTATAATTATATTTTAATACTAATTAAGTTTGTTTGATTCTATTACGCATTTCCGAATACCTCGTAACCCAGACGAATCCCTTAATACCGATGAAAATTTCTCAATAGATACTTGAATTGAGATATTAGTGATGGTTTAAATTGTTTAATTATGGTTTGTAGTAATTGAAATTTATTTTTTCAACACATTTGCAATTTTTCCGATAAATTACCGACTAAAATTTTTCCTATAAATTTCCGACTAAAATTTTTTACAAATTTCCGACTAAACTTTTTCCTACAAATTTCTAACTAAAATTTTTTCTGCAAATTTCCGACTATTTTTTTCCTACTAATTTCCGACTATGAGTTTTCCGATAATTTTTCGACTAAATTTTTTTTCCGACAGTCAGATTCCGACTATTTAGCTTTAGTCAGAAAATTGTCGGAAATTTTGTTTTCCTACTAATTTCTGACTAAATGCTTAGTCGGAAATCATGTAGTTTTCTTGTAGTGATGATGGACATGTTCTCCCTGCAACATTCAGATCCACGACAGACGGTTCTGCATGTACAACATCTTTATGATGAACATACTTTCCCCGCAACACACGAAATCATGACGGTCGGTTCCCTCTGCAGCACTCTGGAACCTCTGATAAGTTTTGCATCCATTAATTTGCAAGAAACTGTAATCTCTAGGACTCGAACCCCAGATCTGGTGTAGAAGTCTTTCAACCCTTAATAATAATCTAACACTCTAATCTTAATTTACCTTTTAATCTAATGTTTTGGTGTTGAAAAAAAAAAAATTTGAGTTCAAAATAGATGTGAAAAATTAAACGTTAGATATGTTTCCTAAAAATGTAAATTCATGTTACCAGAAATTAAAGTTTTGGTCAATATACAATAATATCATTTGATACAAAAATCATTTAAATTATGGTAATACTAGTTATTATAATAAGAAACAGAATCATAAAAGGTAAATTAAGATTTTTTTCTTGACAAGGTTTAGGCATGATTTCTACTATATATATACAATCATATCATGTTGATCTCCATAGAAACAGAGAAATTAGAATAACCTTTAATTCATTTTATATATTTATAAAGAAGATGGCCAAACGAGCAACTTCCTTTTGTCTTCTATCATGTGTCTTTGTCTTGTTCTTGAGTTCAGTCTCAGCAGTCACAGATGATTCTCAAGATGGACAAGTGAGTTCTTATAATTTAAGATTATCGAGATTTTTGTTTCTCCCTATTATAATTTATATGATTAATGATAATCCATGAAGGTTTATGTTGTCTACATGGGCTCACTTCCGTCTCAACCGGAATACACACCAATGTAGCATCATATGAGTATTCTTCAAGAGGTCATCGGAGAAAGGTGCGATTTAAATTTAATTGATTCCTTAATTCTCTAATCACTGAGTAGTTAAAATAAGTTTAGCGTTATGAGGATTCTAACAAGTGATACATATATACATGATATGTATACTCTAGTTCGATCGAAGGTCGTTTGGTGAGAAGTTTCAAGAGGAGTTTCAATGGGTTTGCTGCCCGACTCACTGAGCCAGAACGAGAAAGAGTAGCCCGTGAGTGTTCTTTGATTGAAACACACTTACGTTGACATGATTTTAATGGTTAAATAATTAAAACCAATTTATTGTTTTTTCTTAGAAATGGACGGAGTTGTGTCTGTGTTTCCGAGCAAGAACTTACAAATCCAAACGACTGCATCTTGGGACTTCATGGGGCTAAAGGAAGGAAAGAATACAAAGCGAAACTTGGCCGTAGAGAGTGATACTATCGTCGGAGTCATCGACAGTGGGATTTGGCCGGAATCTGAGAGCTTCTCTGACAAAGGCTTTGGTCCTCCTCCTAAGAAATGGAAAGGTGTTTGTTCCGGTGGCAAAAACTTCACTTGCAACAAGTAATTCTCTTATTATTTCCTCTCTTTTAAGATTATATTGTTTAAGTGTGATCAGTACTGTTTTGGGCAGAGATGGATTAGTTATTTTTATTTTTTCAGCAAATTGATAGGGGCTAGAGACTACACAGGTACAGGTGCTAGGGATACTATTGGCCACGGTACACACACAGCATCCACGGCGGGTGGAAATGCTGTTGCAGACACAAGCTTCTTTGGAATCGGCAATGGAACGGTAAGAGGTGCCGTCCCAGCCTCTAGAATCGCAGCTTACAAAGTCTGTCTCATAAAAGGGTGTACTTCAGAAGCTGTACTGGCTGCATTCGATGATGCCATCGCCGATGGTGTTGACCTCATCACTGCCTCTCTCGTGGGATTTATAAACTCGTTCGGACAGGAACCAATCGCTATCGGTGCTTTCCACGCTATGGCCAAGGGAATCCTCACTGTGGAATCGGCTGGTAATGGTGGTCCGACGCCGAGCACAGTCGGAGCAATAGCGCCATGGATCTTAACCGTTGCAGCCAGCAACACGAACCGTGGGTTTGTCAACAAAGTTGTTCTCGGGAACGGAAAGACACTCGTCGTAAGCATCAAGAAACGTTCTTATTTCTACGTTCACAGTAATCTTTTGTCTCTTTAGTTACCAATGACGCTTCTGTTCTTTCTCATCAACAGGGTAAGTCGGTGGATGCTTTTGATATGAAAGGAAAGAAGTACCCTCTTGTGTACGGAAAATCTGCTGCTTTGTCATCTGCCTGTGACCAGGAATCTGCCGAGTAACTTTCTTCCCAAGAAACACAATCTTACCTGGGAGGATAAAGATAAGCTAGACATCTGTGGATATTTCTAACTGCGAAATGATCGATATCTTTGCAGGAAATGCTTGGCAAGGTGTCTAGATAAGTCCCTGGTGAAGGGGAAGATCTTGGTATGTGGTAATCCTGATGGTCTGAAAAGAGCTATATCGATGGGAGCTGTTGCATCCATCGTTAACGCCCCTGAACTAGACTATGCGGGCATCCACGCTTTGCCCTTCTCTGCTCTATCACAAGATGACTTTGACTCTCTCGTCTCTTACATAAACTCCACAAAGTAACAAACAATCTTTACTCTGTTTTATATAGTTAATGCTCCGACGTACGTATTTATCCTTGCGTTTGTTTTTTTCAGGTCTCCAGAAGCGACAGTTCTGAAAACTGAGGCAATTTTTAACCAGGCAGCTCCTAAAATCGCTTCTTTTTCTTCCCGTGGTCCAAACACCATTGCTGCTGATATTCTCAAAGTATATATATACCAAACATTTATGATCTTGGTCTTCTTATTACGATCTTGGTTTCTAACCCGAGAGAATGGTTGCAGCCAGATATAACAGCACCAGGAGTGGAGATCCTCGCTGCCTATTCACCTGTGGCTTCACTTACACCACTTATTAAAAAAGAGAATGACACCAGACGTGTAAACTATTCCGTACTTGCCGGAACTTCCATGTCTTGTCCGCACGCTGCAGGTGTGGCCGCCTACGTCAAGACGTTTTACCCTGAATGGTCTCCTTCCATGATTAAATCTGCCATCATGACAACCGGTAAGAAAAAACTAGTTTCTTGTCCCACAAGTAACCTAATTCTTCTTAATTATTCGGTCTTTTAATAAATCTTCCCAGCTTGGCCGATGAATGCTACTGGAACTGGTGTTACGTCGACCGAGTTTGCTTATGGAGCTGGACATGTCGACCCAGTAGCCGCTCTTAATCCTGGACTCGTCTATGAACTGGACAAAGCAGACCACGTGGCCTTTCTCTGCGGCATGAACTACAATGCCACTATCCTGAAACTCATCACCGGTAAAGCCACCACTTGCACTGAAAAAACCTTACAAAGAAACCTTAACTATCCTTCCATGTCGGCAAAACTATCGGAATCTAATAGCTCTTTCACCGTCAGTTTCAAGAGAACCGTCACTAATGTAGGTGCTCCAAACTCTACATACAAATCAAAGGTAGTCGCAGGTCATGGAATTAAATTCAGCGTTGAGGTCTCCCCTAGTGTTCTATCTATGAAGTCTGTGAACGAGAAGCAGTCTTTCACAGTGACTGTTACGGGTAGCAATCTCGACCCAAATTTGCCTTCTTCTGCAAATCTAATATGGTCTGATGGAACACATAACGTGAGAAGCCCCATTGTTGTTTATACTGATGGTCAGTGATGAGGCATTATCACTTTACCAGTTATTAATCAATCAATATTATTGTTATGTTTCTCTATTCTATGTTTTAGTTATCTTATTGCTGGCTTCCTATAAAAATCAACAAGAGGATTGAAAAAAAAACGTATAGGTGGTGAAACGCAGAAGCCCATACTATGCTTGTGTTGTTTGTTGGAGTTGAGCTGAAATTTAGTAGATAACAATTTGGCTCTGCTCTGTTTTTTTTCAAAAGAGTGACGAGGAAATTAAATTGCAACAACAAATAAGTACGAGTTTACTAAGCAACGCCATTAATATTTAAGAGGTGGTTGGGTTCTTAACGATGTTCCAAATTCAAGGACTCCATATATTCTTCATCAACTCTCTAAAACAAACACCGTCGGTATCTCATTCTCCTTTCGAGGAACACTAGACATCATCGCCAATCGTTTAGATCTTCAGACACGCATTGATTCCACAGTCCTGGATCGAATCTCCTCTTTGTTTACAATGGTGGTTCTCTGTTTCCGCAAACGACAATCCACTTCTATTTCACTAAGATTTCGAATAGCTGTCCCGAATTCAAGTTGATTCTACAACATCTAATTCGTTAGGGCAATTATGGGTTTCATTGGGCTTTAGCATTCGTAGGCCTTTTTTTTACTATCTGTTCTATTCGGATTCATTGGGCTATAGTTGGCTTATGTTATTGATCACCACTATTGCTTCAGTTCATTTTAATGGCAAAAAAAAAATCATACGAGTGAGTAAATAACCGGAAAAAAAAAAAGCACGACCACTAACACGTGGCAGAGAAGCATGAACGAACGAGAGGGTAAAATTTGTTAATCAAGAGATCTCACCTTTGTTTCCTCTTTTCATGACGCGTTTAATTTGTTTCCTCTTTCTGGCGAAAATCACATTAGATTTTGGGACAGTCAACCTTTGTGGTGAGTTTGTCTAATTTTCTTTTTTCCAAATTTCATATTTTCTTGTGCATTTCACTAAGAGAAAAATATTATTTTTAACCTTAAACATATTAGATACTAGCATTTTAAACTTCGAACGTATTACACTAGCATTTTAAACTATTTGTACTAACATTTTAAACCTTGATAAACTATCTTTCACGTTTTTCCACCAGAAAATTCATTACAAAATAGTTACCGGAAAAGTGACGGAATTTACGACGAACATTTTTTACATTAAGCCGACAGATTTCCGACAAAATAGTTCTATCATAATTTTTAAAAATTAAACAGTTATATCAACGTACATATTTTCTCCTACAGTAAAATTCATTCTAAATTGTTCGACGGATTATCGTTAGAACTATTATGTCAAAAATCCGTCGGATTAAGATTTTGTCAGTTTTCCGGTAACTTTCTTGTAGTGCATGAT
Source organism: Cardamine resedifolia (assembly GCA_014578085.1). Lineage (NCBI taxonomy): Eukaryota > Viridiplantae > Streptophyta > Magnoliopsida > Brassicales > Brassicaceae > Cardamine > Cardamine resedifolia. The sequence continues at coordinate 36,551 of VBRH01000247.1, read as the reverse complement.
TTTAATCTGATGGATTTTTGATAAAATAGTTATGTCAATAATCCGTCAGATAATTTCTGATGGATTTTCAAGTAACCGTCAGAAATCCGTTGAAAAATATGTACGTTGATATATCCGTTTGAATTTCTAAAATTCCGACGAAACTATTTTATCGGAAATTCGTTGGATTGCCGTCAGAAATTTTCGTCGGATTATTGGAAATTTCGTCAGTTTTCCGGTAATTATTTTATAGTCAATTTTATGGCGGAGAAAACGCGGAAGGTAGTTTCGATGTTTAAAATGTTAATAAAAATAGTTTGAAGTTTTAAAATGTTAGTGTAATATCTTCGAGGGTTAAAGTGGGAGCAAATGGTAGCATATGACATAACATTGCTGCCAAATAATAGTTTTATTAAATCAACTTTGATTAAAATGTACAGAAACAAATGAAAGATTGTTGATTTTTTTTCTCAAAATACGTTAGCAACTAATTATTCGAATATTGCTTAATTTTTTGGATGATCTTAGACTTCTCCTAAATTTATCCTTCGAAATAATTATAGTCAACTAATTAATTAATTCATTGCATAACTATTACCATGTTAATATTTGGCGGCATAAAGATTACCAATAATATTCCCTCCATTAACCACTTCATCCGTTACAGTTTTACAAAAGTTCTCATTTCAGAAGTTCCTAAACTACCCTAGTCACATTCTACGTCTAGTTTTTCCCACGAGGATGTGATCGTCTTTTCGAAATCTGTGATTTTTTAATTTTATATATTAACCATTAGCTAATAATATTAACCCACTAATCCTTCCCGCCTTTTAATCCCTCCTCTTAATTAACTCCCATTTAGTTAGTTACTGTCGGAGAGAGATGAAGCTCAAAAGTTACAAAATTGGTTTTGATATTTATCAGCCGTCCGATCCCTTAGCTAAAGTGTAGATTAGCACCTTTCACACCACTTAGCATATTCCACGGTCTTAATATTAGTTCACCATTTTATTATTAGCATTTGCTATTTAGATATTTTTAGTGATTCTGTTTTATTGCAAAAGGAGAATAAAGAAGACTAAAATTCATGAGTTTTCTCTATGGATCGAGCATATGAGGTGCCACTCTACCGCACCAGGCCACAAGTAGTTTTTATTAAATATTGGATATTATTCTATAATCGACTTGTATTCTTTTGATCGTTCGTAGATGTATATTGTCTTAATAATGGTATCATATAAAATATAATAGGAAAATAGAGAGGATTTTGGAAAAAAATATCGATTTGAAATTTAGTGACTTATAGGAATAAATCCTTATAGTAATCAAGAAATATCAATATTTTCTACTTATCAGATTTTGTAGTCTTCTTAGCTTAATTATTGTTTTTAACTTCAGAGGCATATATAATTTAAAAAAAAAAATTCGATTAACTCTTCTATAAACTAAAAAAAATCAATAGCTATAAGGTTAGTTTTACTTGTTTAAGAAAAAATAAAATAATGAATTTAATGGGTCATTCATTAGTTTGAATTTATATAGCAACTCATTAAGTTCTCTCATATTCCTTATTACTAGCTAGCTTAACTCTCTCCTTTGATTTGTGCTCTCCTCTCCGTTCTACTAATCTCTTCTTTTTTCTTTTTTTCCATGGAAGACCGGCGCCTTGTCCACGGAGCTGCGCCGCCGTTGACAGCCGTGGAGAGATTCTTATACGGGCAAAAGAGTGATGCCTTATTTTCCAAGAAACAAGAGTGTTCTAGAGACCGACCGATCGTGAAGACGAAAATGTCGATTGAAACTAGAAGCAACAGCAAAGAGAACATGACGTTTGGTTCGAGGAGGGAGAAGCACTTGGTCCTTAATGGTGGCAACAGAAGCCCTAGTGGAGAAGTGGTCGCTAAAAGTGCAGCCAAAGATTATCAAAACAGTACGAAGAAGCGACCGTACAAGAACCTCATCAAAGGGCAATGGACGGCGGAGGAAGACAGGTATATATAGATCAATGTTTATGTAGATTGATTCATGTATGCTTATACGAGAGTTAAACATGTTTATACAAACATATATGTATAGGAAGTTGATAAGGTTGGTGAGGCAACATGGGGAGAGGAAATGGGCAATGATATCGGAGAAACTTGAGGGAAGAGCAGGCAAACAATGTCGTGAGAGATGGCATAATCATCTCCGTCCTGATATAAAGGTTTCTTTCTAGATCTCTCTCCCTATAACATACTTTTGTTGTCTAGATCTAGGGTTCTGACATAAGTACCTCGATCTCTATGTTTTTGCCTAACAAAAACAATTCAGAAAGATGGATGGAGTGAAGAAGAAGAGAGGGTTCTCGTGGAAGCTCACATGAGAATCGGGAATAAATGGGCAGAGATCGCTAAAGTCATACCAGGACGGACTGAGAATTCTATCAAGAACCATTGGAATGCGACCAAGCGACGTCAAAATTCAAAACGCAAACACAAACGCGAATCAAACACAGATAACAATGATAGTGATCTCTCTCCATCCGCTAAAAGGCCATGCATTCTCCAAGACTACATCAAAAGCATCGAGGATAATGACTTTAACAAGAATAGTGAAGAGAACAAGAATGACAACACCATCAGTGTTCTTTATACACCTAATCTTGATCAGATCTACTCTGATGGAGATTCCGCATCGTCGATCCTTGGCGATCCATATGACGAAGATCTGGTTTACCTGCAAAACATCTTTGCGAACCACCCGATTTCTCTTGAGAATATAGGTTTGAGCCAAACTTCGAATGAGGTAAATCAGTCTTCATCATCTGAGTTCATGATCAAGAGCCCTATCCCTTACATGCACAACAATGTTGGAACTCATCAGCAAGAGGCAACGATCACAGCTCCTGCGAAAACACCCCACCTTGCGTCTGATATCTACCTATCTTATTTGTTGAATGGTTCGACGTCGTCCTACTCCAACACTCATTTTCCGTCTTCTTCATCTTCCACGTCATCTACCACCGTAGAGCAGGGAGGCCACAACGATTTTCTTGAGCCTCAAGCTAACTCTACAAGTGAAAGAAGAGAGATGGATCTGATAGAGATGCTCTCTGGTTCTATTCAAGGTAGCAACATCTGGTTCCCATTGTTCTAGCTACACCCATGATCATGTGATGTTATATGATCATTACATCTATCTTTCTCTTCCTTGTTTTAATAATTTAGTCCTTCAATCTTCTTAGAACTTTCTATAGATCTTATGTTTCAAGCTGCTTCTCGTATCAAAATAATTAAGGTTTATGTGCTAGCTACTTTTGTAGTCGACTTTTTTCTTCGAATCATAGTTAAATCCTTCATTATTTTTGTTTTTTGGTTATTTTCATCTTACGTTATGTTGTTCAAGTGATTAAGTGGTTGATTTAGACTTTAGAGATTAGTGTGAAATTGATTCCCACTTACGTTACGACATTAGTATTAATCTAAAATTTAAGTCCACTAATTCTATTAAATTTACTCTCAAGTTAAACCAGTCAACTTTTATTCAAAAAGAGTTGAACAAACTCAAACAAACAAAGGCACAAAAAGGGCATAATATATCATAATACGTAATTTGTAGGTGGAGAAAAACATTAGGAAAAGTAGATTGCTCTTACAAGAATTTAAACTTCAAACGACAAACACATCCCAAATCGTTCAACATATTTACCATAATACCCTTAAATATTAATCACGCAACCACCTCGCCACGAGGTTGCAAGTAAACACGTAACCCGTTCTTCATGAAAAGTGTCAGCGACATCTTTTGCTCAACTCGGTGATCGGGAACCGGAAATAGCCGGTAACGAAGGAGAACGGCTGAAGCCACCGACTTCATCTGAAGGTAAGCCAGGTCCTTTCCCAAACAAGTCCTTGGTCCGGCGTTGAATGCAACGAACTTGTAACCATCTTTGGGAGTCTCGAACTGATCACCGTCGGCAGTGAGCCACCTTTCTGGTCGGAACTCGAGACAATCTTTGCCCCAAATCGTTTTCATACGTCCGATAGAGTAAATCGAGTAGGTCACCGTCGAGCCTCTTGGCACGAAAGTCCCGTCAGGCAAAACGTCGTCGTCTATGACGTACTTGAAATCCTGGTCATTTGGAACGTTACTGATACGTTATACATAGCTCTTTTATTATGAATAAATGATGAGTAATTTTGCCTCAATATTGCCATATCCTTTTTTTGGTAAAAATAACTCAAATTAAGTAAAAGTTATAATTGTAACAGTCAGTTGATACTATTACTACTAGCTAACAGCTTAGGGACTAAGAAAAAATATCCGGAATATTCAACTTAAAAGGAAAAATTATGGAATTAATTAGTCAACTAGCTAGTTTATAAATATTTATTTCAGAATTCAGGAACTTCTATACAAGGTTACATATATTTCCAGGCATAAATCAATATTTATATAATAATTAATTAATGTCTATGTTAGTTTTACGTTTTTTATGCAAATTTCGTCTGGCCATAAGCGTTACGTATGATGTTTGATGTTTCCAACAATGAAAAAAAAATAAAAAAAATTAAATGATTATATTTTCACCTGAGGCACGGATGGGTATAAACGCAGCGTTTCAGCCAAAGCAGCCTTGAGGTAAACGAGCCTATCTGCCTCATCGAACTCTAACGGCTCCTCCGTCCACTTCTTCTGATCATCTCCACGTGTCTCCTTCAGAACCGTTGATAACTCCTCAACGATCTTCGTTTCCACCTCCCGGTTATTCATGACGAGCCAGAAGAACCAGCTCAAGGCCACAGAAGATGTGTCACGACCTGCGAGAACAAAGTTGAGCGCAATACGCTGAAGAACATCCGTTGGAAGAACGTTACCGTCAACGTCACGTTTCTTTAAGAAACGCGATAAAAGATCATCGGACGGTGAGTTTTTCCGAGCGTCGATGGCATCGTTCATATAAGTCTCAACGATTTCGAGGCTCTTTTTGAGTTTAACCTCCGATCCAATCCCCATCGCTTTCTGAATCCGCCACAAGAAACCGGTATAAAGAAGCCTCTTTAGAGTAGCTTCGGTTGCGGTGTCAAACGCGACTGAGAATGGATTCTCAGGAAGATCCGGAGATAGCGTCTCCGGGTCTTTCCCAAAAGTCAAACCACAAATGTTGTCAAAAGTCAACCTCAAAAACAAATCTTGAAGATCAACCGGTTTGTTGTCCTGAACCGCCCGGTCTAATATTAACCATAAACGGTTCTTAATAGTCCCGTTAACCCATCGAGCCATGGCTTGTCTAAGAGTCCTAGTAGTGAACTCAAGCGCTGCAGTCTTACGTTGCATAAGCCAAGTGTCACCGTCGCTGTTGAAGATTCCTTGTCCTAACAGATCGTGGAAAGCAGCTCGCCACATCGGACCTTTCGGGTAGTTATCGAATCGTGTCTTAAGGATATGCTCGACGTTTTTTGGGTGACACGTTACGGTGTAAAACCCTTGCGTCTTGGCCACGAAAGGTATCGCCATCGTGCATGTTTGATACGTGCCGCCAGTGGCTCGGAGATTATCAGCGATCCAATCGTGGATTCGGCTTCGGTTTGCTATTAGAAACGGTAAGCTTCCTACGAACGGTAAGACTTTGGGACCGGTTAGTCTCCGGGACAGGAAGTAGAACCAAAGAGCGTAAATCGATAGAGCGGCCACGGCGTAGCCGGTTAAGATAGGGGTTAGGGCTTCCATTTTTCGATCGGCTTAGGCTTTTTGTTTTTGTAGTATGGAAAGAATGATGAGAGACATATATGGTGAAGGAGAGGTATGTTCGTATATATATATAGTGTCGAAATCATAGATATTTTTTTTAATATAGTCTTTAGTAAGAAGTATTTTATTTTGTTTCAATTAGGAGTAAGTAGTTGGGAAAATTAAATTTGGGTCGATAAGAATAAGACTTTGTGGGTATAGTTTGGGATTATAGAACACGAAAGCAAATTAATAAACAGATAAAGATTTACCAGAACCCGTTTTCTCGCCTTTTTCACCTCACATGGCAATCGTAAGAAGAAGACGCAAACGCTTGATCATGAACCACCAGTGGCAACTTCTCAATGTACACAAACAACCGTTTTTGGTTATTATGATAAACTACCAATTTTATGCAGCTCTTTTCAATATTTGGCGTTATCAAATGTTAACAAAAATTTTTGATTCTATTGACAAAAATTGGAATGATGTGAACAAAAATTGAATAAACAACTTTATAACCCGCACTAGACCGGATATTCGGATGAATTTGGGTTAGCTTTTTCGAGTTTCGGATATTTCGGTATTAGGGGTATAGAATCCATTCATATATTAAATTTGATTGATCAGATAAAACTATTGTGTGTATACTGAATTACTGATAGTTTAGGATTATAGAACACGAAAGCAAATTATTTTTTCCGTTATAGTTTAGTTATGATTTTTTTATATTTTCTGAAGCATCATATTGTTATGGGTTTTTAATTTTATTTATCTATTAATTAGTATGCACCTCAGCACATGCATGTATTTTAAGTTTTTAAGACACAAAATTATGCACAGATGTTTTAAAAAGAAACGCACATGTATAACTATTTTATATTTTATAAAGTATATGTACATGTATAATTATTTCACATGCTTATATAAAACAACTTGAGAGTTGCGCTAAACGAAAAGATTTCGTGAACAAATGGAATGATTCTAAAGAGATTGACGAACTCAACTTTCAAGAACAGAATTTCTTTTTATC
>VBRH01000247.1:18442-29772 GCA_014578085.1 Cardamine resedifolia | reverse complement strand
AAAAAAAAAAAAAAAAAAAAACAGAATTTCCATAATCTATGCAATGTACTATAACTAAAAATGAAATAATATGCATTTCAATTTTATTCTATATTTTTTGTTGAAATCTTTATTCTTTATTTAAAGAAGAAATTTAGTTATAAATAAATATTTTATTTGTATGACATTCTTAGCAATGAGATATTTTCTTCGAGAATCAAGATTTGGTCAATGGCAGTTAGCCCATTCTAAGAAGTAAGAAACTGGGTTTGCTTCGAGTTGAACATTTGTACACTTGGGAACGATTAAAAAAAAACACAAGTAAACTAAATAAAAGTAACAAATTAATTCTTACAAAACGCGATGGAACAGTATGATAAAAAATGGTAAAGGATCACATGTGGTTGAATTCGGGAGTTGCTATAGTCTATATTATTCAAATTATCAATTTTGCATCCTCGTTATTTGTCGCGTTTTTACATATAACATATTGTTAGTACATTAGTAAGAGTTTCGGTCTCAATAAATCAGATTATCTAGGAAACAAATTCAATGTATAAAAATATTACCTAATCCAGAGTGTCATATACATCTCAAATATTTATTTATTTATAATAAAATACGTGAGAACACTAAATAATAGTTTTTATTTTTTAAAAACTTCTATGACACTGAAAGTATAATTGAAAATTTTGTTTTGTTGGATTGGATTGGATGGTGAATGCAAACATTTAAAATAGATTTCCAATAATTACCTTTTATTTCCATGAAATATTTTTAGTCAAAATTTGTACAAGTATGGAAATATGACTAACACAAAGCCCATCACCTTTAGACAAAGCCCAAAACTCTGCTTCAACGGAATGCTACGTGGTACCTCCACATTCATATGATTCAACTGAACGAATCATAAGACCATCATCGTCATATGTATGTAAAGGAGCAAAGAAAGGATAAGACACTTGTGGAGGGCTTATGTCAAACGATCCAACGGCTCAGATTCACCGACAATCCAATCCCTTTGTTTAACTTAAGCCAAAATTAACACACAGAATCCAAAGAAGCAGAAGAAAAGACAGAACACAAGACAAAAAATAATGGCTTCTTCGATTCTAATGTCCTTTGCTCCGGCCACCGTGAGAGTCTACGCCACGGGGGCGAAGGGAACCAGCAGCAGCAGCACGAAACAAGAGAAGAGTATCATCGACTTCGTTCTCGGCAGTTTGACGAAGCAAGATCAGTTTTACGAGACCAATCCTCTCCTCAAGAAGGTGGACGGTAAAGAAGGAACCACCGGAGGTAACAGTGGCCGAAAAACGGTTTCCGGCGGCAAGAACTCGGTGGCAGTGCCACTGAAGAAGAACGGCGGCCTCGGTGGCCTCTTTGTCAAGAAATGAGATAAAATTGTGTAATCTCTGTGTAACTTGGTCGAAGATCTTGGTGGTCTTGTGATGAGAAACCGCATTCCATAAGTTTAGTTACTGATTCTTACATTGGATAATATATGAAACGCTTCATGTCCTTCAAAATCTCACATCCTATGGTACTTGATCAGACAAGATCTTGATAATATTTCTTTCACGGTCTAGTTATTTTGGACTTGACAGATTCATCTTTCCATATGAAGTGGTATATCAACATGAATGGCTTCTATATATATACACAAGTGGAACAATGATACAATCATACAATTGCCGATAACTTTGCAAAAAAAAAGTAGCAAATATTACAACACATGCTCTGTTTGATAGCAAGCAAAAGCTTTTTTTTTTTTTCTATACATACAGAGTCATCCATGGAAACGACTGGCCAGAGAGGTAGATAGATCTTTTTTAGCTTTTTGATTCTTTTAAGTGTGGCAGAGTCATCATCGGATGCTTACACAGGCCTGAGCTGAGATATAGAGTTACAAGAGGCACGTAGATGTTAACTGGAGCTAGCTTGTGCAGGAAGCAAAGCAGCTTGTTTTCCTTTGATGAACACTGCAAGTTCCTCTGAGGCCACTACTCTATTTAACCACTTCTGCAGCTCTTCACCTTCTACTTTCTCTTCATCTGAAACCATTTAACAAGTTTTCAAGCAGAGTCAACTACTTGAAGAGCTATAAATTACAAAATAAGGCCAGTAACATGTGATTCCAGTGACAATACGATTTGAACGAACCAGCCCATCTCAGAGTATAAGCCAAAAACTAGCTGTTTACTTTGTCAAATTAGGGATACAAAACAAAACTGGTTATAAGTTCTCTTTCAGTAAATATAATATTAGTATGCAGAGGTGTAATGTGTTACCTTCCAGTTGAGCACCGAGCCCTTCTAATACATCTGGATTAGCACGAACAACAGTCAACGCAACATCGAGAGCAGATTGCAACAAAATTGTCACCTCTCTTTGAACAAGATCAACCAGAGTCCCCTAAGAATTGGGTATGACACGTTAAGTTTGTTTTTCATTTTGAAGAAGATCAACTAGAAGCTGAGGCAGAATGAAGTTACCTGATCTCTTCCCCATGGTGAGCCTCCAGAGTCATCAATCCCACCAGCAGAAAGTGTAGCCACAGAGACGGGTCCGACTTTCTGGTTGAGACCATATTCAGCTACTGCCTTGTAGGCCATGTCCGTTGCTCTCCTGATATCATCAAGTGCACCTGTTGATATACGCCCCGAGTAAACAACCTCTTCAGCTGCACGACCTCCGAGAAGTGTTACCAAGCGGCCATGTAATTCATCAATAAAGAGCAAATATCTATCTTCATGCGTTGGAGGAATGTATGTAAAGCCCAATGCCCCTCCTGATCTTGGCAATATGCTTAATTTCTATAAAAAAAACAACACAAATTAGCAGAGAATGAACACATGTACAAATGAGTATAAGGCCTAATCCCAGAAGCGGTTCTCCTTGTTTTACCTCAACGCGGGACTGTCCGAGAAGAAGATTTGCAACGGCTGTACCAACAACAGCATGCCCAGCTTCATGCATTGCAACTACTGCTTTCTCAGTACCTTTTAATCTTGCTGTTTTCTTCTCTATGCCCTGCGACAAACGCTGCACTGTAAGGAAACAAAATTCTGACGAGATGTTCAGTAGACTCCGAAAGAATAGGAAGATACCGCTATCGATCGCTCCACAGCCTGTATGAAGTCAATTTTATCAACCGTCATCTTGCTCTTCCTTCCTGCTAACAAAGCAGCCTCATTAACCAGGTTTGCAAGGTCTGCCCTATAAAATCCAAACATAAAAGTTAACGAGTTATAAAGAAAAAAGCAGGTAAGAAACTTTCAGGTCAAGAAGAAGATACAAAAAAATTTTACCCAGTAAAACCAGTTGTCATCGAGGCAATGCTACCTAGGTTGACATCATCTCCCAAAGGAAGCTCTTTCTTTGAAACATGCACTTTTAAAATGGATTCTCTTCCAACTTTGTCAGGTGTTTCCACCTGAATAAGTATCAGTTAGCTTCGATAAAGTCTTAAACTGAATGATCGTTTCATTGAGACAGAGCCAGATATTCTACTAACCGTAACTACACGATCAAATCTCCCAGGTCGACGCAGGGCTGGGTCTAAGACATCAGCTCGATTGGTAGCTCCAAGAACAATAACTGCAGAGCTACTGTCAAAACCATCCATCTCCTGTAAACCAGTTCCAACACATAAATGGATAATGCAAAGATCAAGAAAGCAACTTTGGCAGGAAACGTGCATGATTACAAACTTACAGTGAGCAACTGATTCAAGGTTTGCTCCCTTTCATCATTGCTGACCATTCTGAATTTATTATCACGGCTTTTCGCGACAGCATCTATCTGGAAGATGAAGATTATAATCTCACAGATAAATTTGTTGAGATTTTTACATCGATACAAAGTACAGGAAGTAATCTCACACTGATCACATATTCAAACCTCATCTATAAATATAATTGATGGAGCCTCCTTCTTGGCCCGTGCAAAAAGATCTCTTACGCGTGATGCACCCATGCCAACATACAGCTCTACAAACTCACTTGCAGAGCAACTTATGAAAGGGACATCAGATTCCCCAGCAACAGCTTTTGCAAGAAGGGTTTTCCCTGTTCCTGGAAGACCAACCTACCAAAAAGGGAAACAAAGCCATAAATTTCTAAAGATAGTAACCAAACATTTGCGCATAGAGTCTACCTACGAAATGGTCAAAATGATAACTACATTATATAACTCACCAGTAGGACACCACGAGGGGGACGAGCACCTAAACGGACATACCTATCAGGATTCTTGAGAAATTCCTGCAACAGTTAAGCCAAGAGTAAGAGAAATTAACATGATCATGAATAAAGCTATTACAGAAAGATTTTGACAATCATTTTAGCAACTTTTGAGGATAGATAAACCTACCACGATCTCTTCCAGCTCTTCTTTTGCTTCATCGACACCAGCAACATCTGCAAAAGTGATTGTTTCACCTTCAGCAGAAACTTTTCCCCCACCAGGACCACCAGACTTGCGGGTCCTCAGCTGGCCCATTGTACTCTGTGTATACCTCATAGCTTTTAAGGGAAGTGCACATGGCCTTAACTTAAACAACCACATTACGGTATCATGAATGTGCAAACCTGGGAAAAGCTAACAGGGAATCGGTGGAGAAGCCCTGCAAGCACTGCGATGTAGAACAGAACTATCTGAAACAACAACAAAAACAATAAAAGAAGAAACCTTTTCAGACTTCAGAACAGAGCCAATAAACCATTATAATCCACAGCCCTTACCAATCCAGAGTTGAAAAAGCCACCAGGGCGCTTATCCGGCGACCCGAATTCAACATTATTCTCAAGCATTTTCTCATACGGTGTTTTGATATCCCTCGGCCTTGTAGTGGAATACACAACCCTTTTAGTGGGATTCACACTTCTAAGCACAGTCTCCGACGACTCAGAGAGCTTACTAATAGTTTCACTCTCTTGCAAATTCCCATCATCTTTCAACTTAAACAAAACATGAACTCCATCCACCTCCACTTTCTGCACCTCGTTATTATTAACTTTACTCAAGAAATCACTATACGGTACACTCATAAACGTCGTCTGTGTCCGAGGCTCAGACCCAGGTAATGGGATTCCTGGTCGGAGCAACCTCACCACAAACATAACAATACCCAATTGTAATAACAAAACCCCAATCTCCTGCGCTTGAATGATCGGCTCCCACTGCCATTTCTTCCCTTTCGACCACCATAACCCATTTTTACCTTGCTTCCCTCCTTTCTCCTTCTTCCCTTCTCCTTCACTTCTCCTCTCATTCGAATTAGCTTTCTGATCACCTTCTTGACAATTCACAATCGTTCTACAACTCTTCTTCCTCGAATAACCTTGCCAAAGATTGAATCTTTCATGATTTCTCGATGCTGTAACTGATTGAGGAAGTTGAATTGAATTGGAAACAAATCGATTTGGATTCTGACGAAAAGCATAAGAACGATCGCGGAAAAAGCTCGAAGCATGCAAGTACAATAGACTATTAGTACTAAAGCAAGTTGAGAATCGAAACTTATCGTGAATCAAAGGACTTAGCAATTCGATTGTAGTCATTTCTTCGAAACCCTAGAAATTGAGGAAATCAAAGGAAGACATGGGCAACAACACATTGGGTTTATCTAATCTTCTTTTGGACTAGAGAAGACGAGGTTTACTGGGAACTACGACTTCGAATGTCAACCGTCAGATTGAACAAAGCGAGGGAGTTCTCCACCGTCGATTTCGCCGGCGTTCTGTTTTGTAAGAAGATTATCTGTAGGTAAGAATCCAGTGTGGCAAGAAGTATAGAGAGATATGGTGTCTGATGTTACGTGGACGAAAGGTAATGGTTGATGAGATTTCAGGTTTTTCCCGACCACAGATTTTGAACGGTGGATATGGGCCACGAATCTGATTTTTAAGCTGGTAGGGCTCACAGAATGGCCCAAAAGATAAATCATTTCTAATTTTATGGATATCGTTGTTTGGAAATAAATTTCCTGGATGTGTCATATTATTAAAAAAAAAAACAATTACCATTTTTCCTTCCTAATCCTGTTTTCTTCATATAATCACTCCAAGTCATATCTAAATATATATATATATATATATATTTGGCTCTAACTTGGGTTGTCGGAGTATGGACCAGTTTAAACTAGTTTTATATATATTTTCCAAGATTTTTCCACTTTTTTCTTAAATAAAAAAGATGCGTGGATATTTTGGAAATGAAAGCAAACACCAAGAACAAATCGTGTAAAAACTAGTTTTTCTCGTTATAAAACCAAATTTGTTTATTATTGTTTTGTCGTTTTAATGTTCTCTTCTATAAAAGAAATAAAGATGAAAACCAAAATTTAGAAAACTTTAACGTCCTTAAACAGAGGATCTCCAGACGATACTGTCTAAATTTGGAAACACTATTATCATTTTTTGTTTGATGCCAAATTCTTTGCTAGATCGCAGAAAAGAAAATCTTGCTTCAATTGATTTCTTATCGACTTTGTCAGCTGAATTCTCTGATTATATGGAAAATGGGTATTGACGCAAAGGAGACAATCGCAATATTATGGAAAATTCTTGGATTTTCGATAAACACGAGCATCAACTTCATGACAAACCATCCAATTTTGTCAGGGGTTTCCATGTTTTTACTTGTGCTATACATTTTCCTCCCTTCTCTATTGTTCTTCTTGATCTACTCGTCGCCGGTTCTTGCATGTGCTGTAGTGTATGCCCGAGAAAAGCTAGGATTGAGATTTTCCACTTCATATAATCCATTTTCCTCTTTGGAGCCAAAGAGTTGCGAAGACGAAAAGAGATGCCACTTAAAACAGCAACGAAGTGTGAGACGAAATGCTCGAATGAAAGTTGAAGAATGGGATTCACAGACAAGCGATGAAGAGAAAGACAAAGTTATCTTGACTTATCTTTACAATGACCTCCTTGGTCGTACTCCTCAGTTCGAAGAGTCTCCAAAAGCTATAGAAACCAATATAGTTGAAGACAATGACAAGTTTCTTGGGGAAGAAGATACTCTCGATTTGGATAATGATCTTAACGTTGAAAGGCCAACGGTTTGTAACTGTGAGATTAAATACAGAGATTTGGATGGTAAAGATGAAGAGATGAAAGAGGAGATGGGTAATGTTAATGAACATGGGATTTCAGAGATTGAGAGAAATAGGAGACTAGAGAGTCTAATCGCTAGAAGAAGAGCCAGACGACTCTTTAGACTAGCTCTAGATCAACGGAACAAACTTCAAGCTGAAGAAACAACTAGCCCTAGACAGAACAGCAACAACAACAACAACAACCTTCAAATTACGGTTCCACGAAGCAACAATCTTGAACAACGTCGAAGTTATCCATCAGAGACTAATGCTATGGGAATACAGATTCCAGGCTCAGCGCCTTCTGTGTTGTTACAAGGGAGAAACCCTTTTGATATTCCTTATGATCCTCAAGAGGAAAGACCTAATCTTACTGGAGATAGCTTTGATCAAGAATTTTCATTGTTCAACCATAAAGATATGTTCTTTTGTCGTCATGAGAGTTTCTGTCGCTTTGCTCTTTTTTCTCCAGAACATGCTCAGTGTCTGAACAGCCCAGTTCCTGATTCAGAGATTTCAACTACTAGGAAACGTTTAGGTTATATATGTCAAGTATTTTCTCATTATTAACTTTGTTTTTTTATACTTGCCCTATGAATAATGATTTATTTTTGTCTACAGATTTGGACAATGAATATATGGATCATACTGAACAAAAGCTCCCTTGTAATGAAAAAGAAGCTACAATAGAGGACGATGATAAAAGCGTTGAGAGTGAAAAAATCAAAGAAGAGGAAGTAGAAATGAATGAAGAGACAGATTCAAACAAAGAAGAAAGTGATGATGATTCAAGTTGTTCTGAAGAAAGTGAATCAGAACTTAACCGATTGAACAAAGCAGAGCTTAGGGAAGCTATATGCCAATCTATGGATAATAACTATTCCGGTTTTCAAATGAATCAAGCAAGAAACACTATTCCAAACACATTGCCTAGAGGTTTAGTAGCGCCAAGACTCGATGATAACAATATATTTTACACTCGTAGATGCGGAAACTCGCATAGTCGAACATTTTCAGTTGCCTCAGATATGCAAGTAGAGGTTTCAGAGATTGGTTCACCTCCTACGACAGTTGATTGGCTTGATGATTGGTCTAATGGTGGGGAATCTTATACGTATGATACAGATATTGACAGAGAAATCATCCGCGGTGAAGAATCGCGCAAGAAGATCTCTCAACAATATGATGAATCAAGAAGTGGAATGGAATCAAAAGATAGACCAAAGAGTGAACATGAAGCGAAACCAGATGAGAATTCTTTGGTTGATGATATGTCATTAACAGATATAAGAGGACAACCCGAAGAGTTTTTTGAGCAGAACACTTCTAGTTCCAGTGATGTGTCTAAGCCTACAAAAGGTATGTTGTTCCGTACAAGTGTGTCATTGTCGTCTATAACAGAAGAACCTGAAACTATCTTGGACTCTATTGATGGGGGAAACTCGGAGAATATATATTGTTTGGATGATGTATTAGCTGACCAGAAATCTCTGGATTCATCCATGAAGAAGTTGATTGATGAGGAAGTTGTTGATGTGCAAAAGTTTGAAAATAATGGATCTCCTAAAGTTATTGATTTAAATATCAATGATCATCAGCCGAAAGACCAAATCCTAAATAACATTCAAGGAGAAGATGATAGAGTGTTCAATATAAAGAAGTCTGAGAACACAGAAACAAGGGAATATGAGCAAACTCAGAGATTATTGGATGCTTCTTTGGACACTCCCTATACAGAATCATTTGAAAGAGAGGTCAAAGAAGAAGAAGAAGAAGACGTATCAAACTTAGAAAATTTTACTGAGGAGATAACAAAACAAACAGAAAATGAGGCACATCAAAGGGATTTAAAGAGTTCTCATGACCATGTTCTTACAGAAGTACAAGAAAGTGAGATAATGAAAGAGGATGGTCCGGAATTAGTCAAAAATACTGATGAGAAAGCAGAGCCAATAGAGCAAGAGACTCTTCACATCGTCCTGAATGAATCTTCGATTGATCCTCATATACAGTTATCTGAAGACTACAAGAATGCAGAAAATGAAAGTGATGTGATACTTATACAAGTCCAAGACGATCACAACTCAACACTAGATGAGTCAACTGATCAGGATATCTCTAAAGAAGGAGAAAATTCAGTGTTGTTGAAAGATTCTTATGATGAATCAACCCAACACAAAAATAGAGTGAATGTTGAGGAAGAATCAATAGTTTCAACAGACATTCAAAACTCACAAGATTCACAACCATGGACTCAACAGGTTTCACCCTTTATTCTAATCATTTTTGACATATTTTATACAAAGTTGACTCCACAAATGATACACTAACTAAGTGATTATACATATACATTTCATGGTTCTTGATTCGAAGTTTAATAATTTTGTCTTTATCTATTGAATAGGGAGATATAAATTCTTCTGAAGGGATATCACCAAAAACATTGGAGATCACCCAACAACTAGAGCATGAAGAGGATATTGCCCCAAACACCGTCTCTGATCAAGAAATTGATATAGATGATTTTATTGCGGTAGCCAAGGACTCAGCTGCTAGTGAAAATAATAAAGAAGAGAAATCGAAACTTTATAAGCAAGTTGGAGAAGCTATGGAAAAAGAATCCAAACAAGTGATTGGTTTACTCGTTAGAGGAGACGATGAAGAAGAATCCAAGCAAGTCATTGGGGCAATGCACGATGCAGAGACCCAAACAACAAATGATGAAAACAGAGTCTTAGGTTTGTAGTAACTAGTAAAGCATATAGATAATGAAAATT
This sequence comes from Cardamine resedifolia, assembly GCA_014578085.1. Taxonomy (NCBI): domain Eukaryota; kingdom Viridiplantae; phylum Streptophyta; class Magnoliopsida; order Brassicales; family Brassicaceae; genus Cardamine; species Cardamine resedifolia. Next base: position 19,914 of record VBRH01000247.1, on the reverse strand, counting down.
TGTTTCATATTTCCTTTTGTTTATAACTAAATGCTTATTATTTTGCAGAAAATTAACGCATTGATGATACATACACACAAGATCAATCAATGCACATTGGATGATGATGAAGAAAATAAACAAGGTTTGCCGGAAGGAAGAGTTTACTAATTGTAGATACACATCTTTTTAGAAAATGGATTGATTTATAGTAGGTGAAGCAAATTGTTGTATCATTATTTAATGGATCTTTTTAAAACTGAAACTTGTAAAGGTAACTAATTTTTCTTTTATAATATTCAGAGATTTTAATATCCTATTCCTATGAATAAACTAAAACAAGAACAACTAGCATCTTTTAGTTAATAGACCTTATATATGGTACACATAAAAAAATAGAAAAAACATTTGGTCTCAATTTGCCTAACTTGCGAATGCAGATTGATATCAAAATGATACCAAACATATGTAATTAAATTATCCAATATACGAATTGATATGTAAATATACATTACATACTAATTTTTTTTGTCTTTTTTTTTTGTCAAATTTTAGTTTCCTTGTTAATATCATCAATATTCAATGGTTTTCTTCGGATTTCCTTTTCTATGATTATGATACTACCGTAATTGATCACTCAAAACTATAATATATCAATATTAATGGATCTTAGTGGTAAATCTCGTAATTTGTAAAAACAAGGGCACGTAAAACGCATCTAATCTTATATAAATAAATAAATAAAATCAAACCGTCTAATTGAAAAGGAAAAAGTTTAAATTTAACTGTGTTTAACTTTTCTTTTCTTGATACGTAGGTTCTCGAGTTAGTAAATATTCCAATTTGGCAAACTAAATATACCATTTCTAATTTTTCTTTCCTAAACTCTCATCTTCATTTAAAGGTTATATCTCGATATCTTTGACTTCCTTCCTTAAACACAAACTAAATCAAACTGAATATTTAAAATCTCGCATATATAAAGCTCGATTCACCGGTAATCCGACAGACGCTCCAAACAGAAGTTTCTGCATAGAATCTAGTTGAAACTTTGCTTTGATATTCAAGTAAGATTACTATCTTATGCAAATACAATTTTTACTTAATGTTCATTTAGTTCTGCTCTGGTTCTAAGGTTTTTCATGCTCTGTTGCCTATTCGTTCTGTTATGGGATTTTCTTACGGTTTCTTTTCCTAGATTGGGAATTAGCTCCTACTTCTCGATTTCCGACTCTTGGCTCTGCGTTTTCTGATTGAATTGTGAGTCGCTTTCAAATTTCTTTTGAGCTATCTTTTGGTTTGTGATTGTGTGGGTTTAAAGTAGCTTATGTTTCAAAATTTGAGTTTTCTATAGTAGACCTGATGTTTATATGAATATTCACAAAACGCCTACAAACATAAACGATTATTCAAATTATTATTTTGGACTTGATGTATATATTCTAGGTTAACTTGGCTTAGAGTAACGATTATTGATTACAAAACATATCAAT
>VBRH01000247.1:0-16529 GCA_014578085.1 Cardamine resedifolia | reverse complement strand
AAAAATTAGAAATCTCAACTCTAGATATAGGCTTGCCTTATTCATCATCTCCACGTCTTTCTCATGGCACACAACGTAAAAGGTATCAACAGCTCTAGTGAAACTAGCCGTTTTCACTTCATCACTTCAACCATGAACTTCTCTAGCTTGTTTCCTCCCTCTAGCTTCAGAAGCAGTTCAAATTTCACACAATCTTCAATCCCCTGAACGTAAATATATCATACATTTTACTTGCTTAGATGTTGGGATTTGCTGATTAAGAAACTGGTAATGAACATAAGAAACAACTCAACTTTTGCCCTGGTAATGCCACATTTAGAGTCATAAGAAATTTATTGAAAGGAGCACATCAAATGATGTCAGACCATTTGCCCATAGTGCACATTCAATTATCCTACATATTCTAGTATATGTAGCAGCAAACAGTTTTCCAATATGTCAAATTTTGGATTTGTTTAGCTAATTCATATTCTAGTTGCAGAAAAAAATAACAACTGAATACACGAACAAGATAGACTCACATGAAGACATTTGGACATTTTCTTCAGTTGTGGGTTCACCGCTAACTCCAACTTATGTATCAAGAAGTTCAAATTTTCTTGTTTCCGAGTGTATTCAAGTACTTGAAATCACACAACAAATGTACATGTATTGACATATTCTGATCTATATCTTTTTCAAAAAACACAAACAAATTTTAAGGATCCTTATGAGATAATCAAATATAGGTACATACAATGCTTCTTCATCGAGAGTGGCATGATAGACAAACTTTTATTTTTCTTAGCGCAACCATAACAGTTGAGTTCCTTAATCTGTCACATAAATCAATGGAAATATCAACAAGTAGATTTTGAAAAGTAAGACAAACAGAGATCGAGAGATTCACACAAAGACGCTCAGAATCTATATTTAAATTCCAATGCTCAAAAATTGAAAAGAAAACAGTTATATGAAACCTCCAACAATGTCAAGACTAAATAACATAAATCATTGACTTTCACAGAGAAACATCATGGATGACTAACTGACTGATCAAAAGAATGAGAAGCAGATTACAATTATTATATTAGCAAAGTAGACACAGTATGATGTTCACTTCACAGTTGAATTACCTTGTTTAAAGCCAAGATTGGAAATAGTGAAGGATAACCTTCTTAAACTCTTGAAGCTGTTTAAACTTTAGCTTCATACATCTTCTTCTCACCAGCTTCAGTAACTTGAAGAGTAAGATGGTAGAGATTGTCAGCAGCCACCCTAATTCTAGAGAATATACAAACTTTAAAGAAACAAAAAGGGATATTAGGATGGAGGAAACCAAACATATGGCCTATTGTGATCTTTAACAGTAAAGAGTGTAATAATATCGATCTAAGCCCCATTGGAATCGCTAAATCCACACAGATTCATCTTTCCAATGTTCTTTTTTCTTCACTGCGGATAAAAACCAACCAAATCCAGAGATTTTCAATTTTAGCTACGAAATTGAATCAAATATCCATTAAACATCGATTCAATAAGCACAAATTGGTAAAATCAAATTGAAATCCCCACAACGTTTTATTCAATGGACTCATAAATCCCCGTCGATTAGCCAGAGACTTTGAGCATCGAATGAAATGGAGTGAAAGGGAGAGAGAGAATTCTAACCTTCGTTTCGGCGATAGAGATTGTCGTGAGTCTGAATCACTCTCTTATGAGATCGTCCATGGAATTGTTTTCAACCAGTTGGTTTGACCCTAGAAAATCAAAAACAACAAAGAAACCCTTTAGATCTATGATTGAGACCGTCGATGACGAGATGAGGCTTAAGGAGAGCTCGGGATGAGACCGTCGACGACGACCTTAGCGGTGGAGAATGGTGAGTCGAAGACCTAATCTGATTTGGGGGAAGAAAAAAAAACAGATACGTTTTTGGTTTTGAGAAGAAAAAGTTTTTTGTTGATAAGTGTTATTGGGGGAAAAAAAAAAGACGCTAAAATATATTTTTTCGTTAAGTGTTTAGCGAATTATGAAATTTTAGTCTTTTAAGTCACATTTACCTCTTCCACATAGTAATTTCTTTTCTTAGCATTAGTAAAATGCTATAATAAATCACTTTACCTCTGCATTCTATTTTTTTCAATAGCAGTTACAGATATTAAAATGTGCTATCAATACTCTTTTTTTTTTTGTAGTGACCACAAATTAAACCACTAAATTATACTCCCTCAGATTGATTTTTTGAGTTATTCACGTATATTAAGAAATAATAAATACTTAGTATTACATACATTACCTTTTTATCTTAAACACTTTCTTATAAATATTAACCAATAGAAATTTAACAATTCAAACATTTTCAATTAATATTTTTTAAGTTTACAATTTACTAACATTAACTAATAAAAATAAATTTAAAAGTTTAGAAAATCAATATTTAAGAAACAAGATAAAAAACCTAAAAAATCATTCTTTTTGAAATAGAGGGAGTAGTTAATAGAGTAAATGCTAGTTAACGGATTCACCGGCCAAATTTGTCCCGAAAATGACTGGTGCTTAAAGCGTGTGATGATGAGTAGGAGGGCTTAATGGTCGCTGCAAAACCTAGAGCACAAATCTAAGCAGAGTTGCCGTCTTTGTGGAAATTATTTTATAAATTTTTTTGTGTTTTCTCCTTGTTGGGACAGTAGAACCTCTATAAATTAATATTCTATAAATTAATAATTTCTTTAAATTAATAAATTTGTTCGCCTTCGAATTAGGCCAATGTAATATTTAACATAATTCGATAAAATAATAAGATAATAATGTTTTTGAAAATTTTATATAATTATATGGTCCCATCAATATTATAAATTAATAATTATATAAAACTATAAAATATAACTAAAATAATTTAGTGAAATATGACTATAGTGTTATTTGATTATTCATAAATTTGCATTTTTGTTTAACTCATTTATAATTTTTTCATACTATATCAAAAATTATTAAAAGTTGCATACGATAATTGTTTCTTAACATGTAACTGTCGCTAAAAATATTAATATAATATTTTCAATTTCTTACATTAAATATAAATTGTATTTTGAAATTATGTAAATCTCACTATAAATTAATAATTATTAATTTATTGAGGTTTTACTGTAGTTTCTTTGATTGATATGTTTTTGTTTTGTATAAACACACTAGTATATGATTAAATACTGGTTCATTTTTGTACAACAAAATAAATTTATTTATTATTATAGTGAAGTGGTTTTAAGGTTATACACTAAATAGAACTCCAAAAATAAAATAAAAATTCCTAAAGATAGTATTAACTAGTGTCTAAAGACTATATATAATGTAGTAGAAATTAGAAAACAATAAAAATATAATGTATCAATTAATTGCATTGTTCTCAAACGTTGTCCGTTGTTTCAAGTGGTTGTTGAACGCATGGTTTGGTCGATCGAGACGAACAATGAATAATGCCGTATTGTGATCTATACGTTATTCAAACATTAAACGACAAAATTTGGATATTAGTTAGAGATTGAACCTTTTTGCTGCAACTTGTATAAACATAAATCTAAATCTTTTAATTTTTTTCATCAACAGCTAACACTCTGCATATCTGCTTAAAATTTTTATTATGCATAATATCAGTTAATTCGGTATGGTATATAATATCGGTTTACTCTTCAAGCTGGTTCTGTAAGCCCAAACCGATGAGCTCGGGTGTATGTGAGAACTGAGACGTGAAGCTGCGAAGACCCATTTCGTATCGGTGGTCCAGAAGTGAAGATGATGATTGATGACTGATGAGTAGTGGGAGTTACGTTAACATATAACAGAAGCTATTAAAATTAAAAACAGGGCATCACATCACACTTGGCTCAACTTTTACATCGTTTTAATTTGGCGTTGTTCCACATTTTAACCACACCAATTATTCTCCATTAGCCACATCTATCTTTTTTGGGGAATTGGTAAATAGGGTAGTTTTTAAATTTTAATTGAGATTTTAGATAGTTTTAGGGTAGTTTAAGTTTGTAAGGGAGAGATAGAGAAATATGAGAGAGATAGGAACACATAAAAACATCCATTCCCCTCTATTTTTCCTAAAAACTACCTTAAAAACTACCAATTTCCCAAATAAAAACTTAAAACTACCTAAATATCTAATAAATACTTAAAAACTATATAATCTCATAACTAACCCATCTTTTTTTAACACCAGATTGTTCCTTTGCAACTTGCAATGTAGCCTTTATTTTGAAAGGAAAAAAAAAAACTGAAAAACAATTTAACTCAATTGTTAAACCCTCCATGCAGAACCTGGCCGTAAGAGTGAAAGCCACTAATAGCGTTTCCAATCGTTATGTTGAAAGTGTCCACATGCGTTCCGTTGTTGTCCGTTTGGCTCCATGGAAACGCTGTTAGCCTTGAACGCTGCTCTCCCACAACAATGGAGCTCTTATTGGTCTCCAAAGAAGCCTCGTCTTCGAGATTCACGGTGGTTATGTCGTGAATGCTTGCTCGTCTTTTGTCTTTGCCGCCAGAATGTTGCCGGATAAAGTACTTTTGGGCGTGGCTAGCCACTTGCGTTGGCGTTCGTGTTATCACAAAGTTCCGAGATATGTTCCTCCAATCTCCTTTGCCGTATTTCTTCAAACCCATTAGAAATAGCCTGCGTTGTAACAAATATTGAATAAATGATATTTTAATACATTACAAAATAATATTAAAAATGTAAATACTAAATCCTTACCCAAATAAATTGTTCGATTTAGGTTTCATAATGGCGATAATTGGTTATGTAGTATGTGATAAGGCAAGAGTTTACTAAACAGTTTTGCATAATCGCAACTTATGCATGTATTTCTTCCAGACCATTAGAAATGACCGGAATGTGACAATATGAAATATCTAGTCAAATATATTTTCATAAAGTTATATGTCACACAATAATATCAAATTGTCATTTTCTAATAAATAATCATGTAAATGTTGAATCGTTTCCATATAAATTGTTCCATTCCATTTAGGTTTCGTAATTATTCTGTATAAAATCACGATTTACATGTTCAACTATTTTACAATCGTGGATGATTAATTTTCTTTAAAATCACGATTTATGTTCACCAAATTTTATTCCAATCTCACCATTGATTGGATTAATTTTCACCATTCCGGTATAAATCATCTTATTCCGGATAATTCAATTTCCACTAAACCGGAAAAAAAGAACAGAGACTTACTTGTGTTCTTCCTCCGTCCAAGGAACGCCTTTCTTCCGCTCCAGCTCCGGTGATCTACCGGCCGGCGACCGTTTATTACCAACCGGATGACCCGGTTTGAATCCGTGACAGCCGCCGCCTGCCCAGTCCAGAGTGAAAGGCGGCGAGGTGATGTAACCGGGGACAGGGATTAAACCGGCCTCGATGCTGCTGACGTCAGCTTCCAGCTCGCTATACTGTTTGATGACGTCACTTACGGTCTTCCCCGGAATCACCGCCGCTACCTTCTGCCACCGATCGGGAGTGTTGTCGTCGTAAACCGCCAAAGCATTCTCGAATGCCTTGTTCTCCGAAACCGTCCACGTGGCACCTACGCCGGAAGCTGCGACGGTGGCGTTACTCTTGGTCTCCTCCATGAGCCAGTTCCCACCGGATACGTGTGACGTCGTCGGTCTCAGAACCTCCATGTCCGAAAACTACAATCTAGCTCTGTTTTTATTCTTTATTTTTTTTCGAAAAATATGTTTTGTAATTAAGCACAAATCATACCGACAGAGTTCAACGAATTAACGGGTTTGGGATCAATAAGATCCCAAAACAAAATTAAAAAAACTGGAGTTTAATTAAAGGGAAGGAAGAGATAAGAGAATCAAAGGACGAAGAAAAAAATAACTATCAAATGATACTTCATCTTTATTTTGTTTAGAGAAGAAATCAAAGGAATATTTTTGAAGCATTGCTTAAGACTTTAGACCCACTTCAAGGAATCTGGAAAAGTTTCAACCTTTTTGAAAAAGAATCGAGAAAATCTAATCTAGGCGAGATCTGAGTAGTGAGTCAAAAAGAAGAATGAGATTTTGCAGAAGAAAGAAAACAAATCTATTGGGTTTTCCAGATTTGGTGGAGGTTATATAAGCATGAGTGGAATATAAGTATCAGAGACTCAGAGTTGGAGATTTAAAGATCTGGGTGTGGATAAAATTTCTCGGGAAAATAAACATATGGCTACAGAAATTGAATTTTTTTATTATGACCTTGGAGTTTACCCAATTGGGAAAACTATAACGTGCAAGAAGAAGCAAAGGAACCCATATATGGAAAGAAAACTGAAACCAGCAACCAATTTCTAAATCTTTCTGAGTCAAAAAATTTTTTTTTGAGAAGTTGGCAGAGAAAGGAGGCCATGATTTCGGTGCTTATAGTTTTGTTCTTTAGAAATTAAATTATGGGTGATGCTGTGTTTTTTTATTTTTTTAATTACAAAAAATGAAAGATTTTATTCTCATTTTTACACCTTTCTACTCTTTTTTTTGTCACCTTACATAGTTACATTCCTGCTTAATACTCTGTTATAGTAAATGTTTTGTTTCCACTAACACTGTTTTGAGGGTGAATTTGATGAAAGTTTTATCAATCTAATTTTTTTAGAGAAATTCCCTAGAATAGCATCACATTAAGGTTTTTTTGTCACAAATAGCACAAGAAAGTTTAGTAGTCATTAATAGCATTCTCATATTAATTTAGGAAGACTTACATTTAATTTATGAATACCTTCCTAAATTTTAGAAATTTAGCAATTATCTCTAAAATTTGTATGAATTTTTCCTAAATATCTAGAATTGTTTCTTAAATATAGGGAAATTAAGAAGTTTTATTGAATTATTAAGAAGGACTCATAGAAATTTAGGAAAATCTTTCGAAATCATATGTTAATCTACTACTTGATCAAATAAAAATTTTAGGAAGTCTTTCTAAATGTTTAGGAAGACTTTCCTAACTTTTTCAATTTTTAGGAACAATTTTTTATTTTTAGGAACATCATCCTAAATCGTATGTTAATATTACTACTTGATCAAATAAAAATTTAGGAAGTATTTCTAAACTTGTAGGAAGACTTTCCTAATATTTTTTGAATTTTTAAGAACAATTCCTATAAATTTAGGAATGTCATCTTAATATTTTTTTAATTTTTAGAAAAGGGTCCAGTTGTCATTTTACACTTTAATGAATGCTATTTAAGGACTAAATAAAAATTAGTGCTATTTATAACAAAAAAATATGATTTAGTGCTATTTAAGAGAATCTCCCTTGTTTTTAACCAGACAGTTGGAATTAGTGATTAAAACATGTATGAAAGTTGAAAAGAAGTGTTATTTGTGAGTTTTTATAAGTTATTTAATTATATTAATCTATTTAAAAATAATTTTTGTGTGAATATTATTTCTTATTTTCTTAATCTTTATATTATCAAAACGTATATCACCAATCATAAATCGCTAGATCAACCAAATCACATATTCTCTTGCTAATGTATTTTTCCAGTTTAGTTTTTAATAACCAAAAGTATTTTGACCTCTTTATCAAAACTATACTAATCGGACCCTAAAAAGGGTTAACGCTTTTTTTAGTAATAAGTTCATTTAGATGGAGTGGGTTTATACTATCTAGGTTTACGATACTAGTATAGATGGCATAATAAGTAATTAATTAAATTAAATGTAAAGTGATAAATTTGAAGTGTTCATAAATTTGTAGTGTAAATACGTACTGGTTTGGCCAATTGTCAAGCGGGAAGACATGAAAAATATAAATTTGTACCTCTGAGAAAGTATAAAAAGAATGCAAGAAAATTTCCGTGACTGCTATGATTACAAAATAATAATGATGGTGAACACTCTGATATATTGTGAAATACAAATGTATATTATCATTGAGTAAAAAAATTGATTTTATTTATTTAATTTTAAATACACGAAGTTGACATTTTCTGGCAGTGTACGATGCCTCTCAGAACAATAACAAATTTTCAACATTCTTATATAAGAGGAGAATAATACTCTAATATATACAAAAAACAAACTGCTACGATATATATATATATATACTTTTATAATTTTTATTTTCACTGATTACGTACAGCTGATATTATTTTATTTATTTTTGCAATTTGGGATTTTATGTGTCAGATAGGAAAAAGGAGCCACCAAATGAACGGTCGAGATCAGCGGTAAATTACATGGCCAAGTTGTACAAAGGGGTCCACGTGAGATGCGCGTTTTGCATTATCATTGGTCGGTCTCCCACTTTAATTGTTTTTTTTTTTTTTAAGATCTCGAGGAATCTGTCTTCTCCATTATGATCTGTTCACGTGGCATATTTTCAGACGTCCGATCAATTCATTGTGATTTACTGAGGTGTGGACACGTAAGATTTTTGATGGCTCTCAATTGGTTTGGTGTTTTTAGAGTCGAAATTCTGTGGAGGACTAATGTGGAGGATTATCATTGATCGGTTAGTAATTGGATCGATATTTGACACAGATTATTTTGGAATAGAACACTAATATATGAACGTTTAATTATAATACACAACGATCTTATTTGAGAAATAAAATAATATTATAAAAGGAATTTGAAGAGTATATTTTACAAAATGTTTAAATGGTGGATCACTAAACTATACCATCTCTCTATTTACACAACTTCATTTCACGATAATGTCAAAGTAATTTATGGGTGAGAATGTCTCTCATCAAGGAATTTAAAACAAACACACCAATCACCGTATGTTTATCATCATGGAGCTTACAATAATCATACCAATCACCGTTTTGAAAATAAATAAAAAAGATCAAAGCATACAATTTAATCCAAAGTGCTTTCATTTTCGTAAACCCATAAATGAATTCGGGTATATTTTTATTATATTAGTTGACCATCGATGAGTGATCTTTTTATTCAAAATACCAAAATGCATTTTTTAAAATTACATATATATCTTTTATGTAGAATCTTGGAACATGTCAAAGAAATCCATTACCGAGTTTAGTACAACATAACATTCTTCATTTCATTAATCTTTTGGGCTACATGTCCTTATTTATTGTTCCTAATTAATTAGTGTTTAGAGAGCACTAATTAATTACATCTAGCCCAAGAGATTTTGTGTTTTAATCCGGTACGCTTGTGTTACGTGGTCGATAATGGTACCATACCGTACTTAGAGAATATATTATATCACCTTAATCCAGTACAAAATGTTTAAAATATGACCTTGATCATATACTAGTAGAGAAATTTTCTTTTTGTCCCCCAATCATTTATATGTCACATAGTGGACATCTCTACTGATAGTTACGGCTCATATATATATTTTTTCAATTACGATAAGATTTCTGAAGTAATCTAATTGGAAGTTTCTCCAATACGTTATCTTTCAATTTTTAAATAAAACTATATATACCATTTTACTCTACTAAATTATACTCCTTTATATCAAGCACCTTTATTGATCAAGCAATAAAGATTTACATATTAATTGGAGTAATTAAGAATTTACATATTCTGGAATGAGTGAATTGACAAAAAAAAAAAAAAAAAAAAAGATTGATCAAGCACCTTTATATCATCTATGTAATTTAATATGAAAAGGAGTTGAAAGTAATCATATGACTAAAAAAGAAATCGTCAATTCTAGAATATTTCGCACATGTTTCATAAATGAAAAACAGCTAAATTTATTTTATGTATTGTGGTTATATATGCAAGATTGCCCAAAGAATAGTATATTGTCATTTTCAGAATTTGAAATATGTGCATGTTTATTTTAGCTTGTTAATCATTTAATCTATTTCCTTTTTATTGAACGGGATGTTCTCTTCCTTACCGTATTTAAAAACGAAAATTATTTTTATTTTGGATTCTTAGCTAGTAGTGCCCCTTTGGACTTTCAAGGAGGTATATGTAGGGGAAGGTCTATTGGTGAGACATGGCAATAATTGAATAGTAGTTTTTGCCATTTTTGGTACAATTAATATCCTCCAAACAATTTTTCCCATTAATAGAAGTCTTCCAATTTAAATACTCTTCTATTCGTTTATCCCAATACTTTTTAACAATACTTTGATTGTTCAAGAATATTATTTCAAACAAGGAATAAGTCAGAGACTCAGAAATCTGTTTAAACAGAAATTAAAATCAAATTGAGGTTTTAGTGCACCAAGGGACAAACGTCTTGCGAATTGGATGAAACAGCCAAAATCTTTTGGAATCAATTCCCTGACAATTTGTTTTATTTTCTCATAATAAACTATTATGATAAATTTTCATGGAAATTGTGATTCCAGTATAGCTGGATAATATAGACACACGTAAATATTTTTATATTCACATGAACAAGGATCCAATTAAATGGTTACATATGAACTCGCCGTTCCACACTTACGTTTATATTTTTCAATAGTTCAATGCGACGCCCTCTTGTGTGACACTCCCAAAATTTTCTGCATCAACTTTCTCTATCATTTTGATATTTAAAAAAGATGTGGTGTCTAACCAATTTTAAATTCGAATCTTTTTGAGTTTTTTCTTCTTCTGGATTTTACAAATTTTAGGGTTGCATATATATGATATGTTGAAATCAAAGTTGAAAATAATTTATTTACAAAAGAATAGTTATTAAAAACCTTCATCATTAAAAAAACGACGGAGGATTGTATGCGTGTGAGAATTATAAACCGAAAAATTCAGTTTAAAACACCCTAACCACTTTAAGGAACACCAACCGAACCTTTTGAGTTTACCAAAGAGGATCCGTGACATTTGGTGTCTAGAAATTAAATTATCTTATACGATTCCATATTGAGCACCGTATGGTTTTCTTTTGTTTTTTTCCCTCTAGTAAATATACTTGCCAAGTTGCAACGTAAGCAGTCAGAAAAAATGAAAGTAAAGAAATCAAACAGAATAAGAACTTGTCTGAAAATTAAACAACATACTTTCCCTTTACGAACAAAAAAAAACTTCCCTTTATCTTCCTTTTATTACATACCAAAAAAAGAATTGTAAGTCGTCCACCAAACCCCAAACTTTACTATTTCCCCAAAATTGACTCTAAATATAAATTCCACAAAAAATAAAATGAAACAATATAATAAAAACATATCCTAACACTTGGGAAGATCGGCGGGTGGAGGAAGCAGGGACTGGTGAGGGCCGTGACCATTGTCAACGACGAATGCCATCTTTAATCCCCAAGTTGTATGGATTTCCAAGTGACAATGCATGAACCATACCCCTTCGTACGTAACAACATAAACATATCAATTACCCCAAAAACAACACTTTAGCAACTTGGACAAATAATTTTACAATAATATAAATACGAAACAAATAAGAGGCAATTTTCAAAATGGATTTTTTTGAAAATTTTGTTGTCAAACAAAAACCTTTAGAGTATAAAAATACAACATAAGAGATCTTTGTTTGATAATAAAATTTTAAAATAAAACAGTTTCAAGAATTTTCTTGAAAAATACCAACTCTTTGACAAAAGTAATGTACAAGACTAATAACAACTTTTAAATTTATAAAATATTAGAATTAGAATTAATTTAGTTTATATTAAATTACCTGGATTGTCGGCGATGAATCTGATGGCAGTCCAACCACCGGCCGGGACTCCAACGGTGTTTCTTTCAACCGGATCCACCAAATTGAAATATTTCGGATATTTGTCCGGGTTAAAATTCCCCAAACCTCTACCAACCTCGAAGAAGTTAAACCCGTGAAGATGAAATGGATGGTTCTCCGTCAAAATCATCGCTGTATTCTGCAAAACGATTTGCACCGTCGCGTTGTACGGAAGCCGGTAAAGTTTTGTACCTTTCATCGTCGCCGCATTAACCCCTTGCTCTACTCTTGCCGTATAGTTATACGGATTCAAGGGTTTCGCCGGGAAATCGTCAGTAAATACGCCGGAGATGTTAAAGAAATGAGCCTGGAGAAGAGCGGTCTTAGGCATGGTAAACGTTACGTTGTTTATTCCGGCCACTAAGCGAATACCGTTCTTGCAACTCCGGCATGGGTTTGCACCAAGACCTACCGTGAAGAACAAGGAATGATCCACGGTGGTCGGAACCCTAGCCGGATACTCACGGGAGTTCAAGCTTCTGAGAGATTTAATGTATTTGGTCGCAACCCATGTTGCGTTTTGCGGCGGAAGGGATGCGAGAACTGTTTTCTTCGAGGCGGAGACGGTAGGAAGGCCGATGTAGTGGAGAGTGGCGGTGGCGGTGACGTTGTCGAATGAGATGGGAGCGTCCATAAACGTTGTGGCGGCGACCATGTATTTGGAACCAGCGTTTGCGTTTGCGGTTAAGAGAACGTTAGTAGTCTGTCCCGGAGCGATGAGGACTGTATCAGTTTTAAACGGTTTAGTATAAACAGCATCAACTTCCACAACGGTTAATTCGTGACCAGCAATTTTAAAGAAGAGCTCTTCGTTTAAAGCCGCGTTGATGATTCGTAACATGTATGTCTTTCCTGGTCTCACTGGTAAACCGTAACCACCTACAAGTGATAAGTGTATTATATATTAAAAAGTAATAAAAATCGAACATATAAGTTTAGATGTTTGTATTTAGTGTTATGATATGTATCAAGTTGTGTACGTGTGTGAGAGTTTATAGATGAAACAAATTTTAAATAAAGGTAGAAAGGAGACTTATGAAAAGTGATTAAATTGATACAAATTATTACTTTGGGAAGGACAATTAGAGATGGGGCCTGAATGACCATTGATGGTATGTGCATCAGAAGCACTAGGAGCAGTTCCAACTTTTGAAGCCTCGTTTATAAGTTCTTCAACGTCGGATTTCCACCATTCACCTATATTTTATGAAAATAATTATAATTGTAGTGAGAATCCTCAGTACAAAGAAAGTTTGTGTTTTGAATGTTGGGTAGTATAGCTCACCAAGAACAATGGTTTTTTCTTTGTAGGGCTTGGGGAAAGGGTAAGGGACACCGAGCTTAGGTAAGATCACAATGGCGCCGTGCACCGTGGCACGAAGCCACAAGATATGAGCATGCCACCATAGGGTTCCTCGTTGACCCGTCAATGTAAAATTGTAAAGATAATTCTGTCCCGGTTGGATTGGACATTGTGTTATGTAAGCCGGTCCATCTGCCCAACCTGTCCTCAATTGTCTAATACCGTGCCTAGGAAACCGGTATTTGTAAGTTAGTTATTGGGTCTAATTGATATCATTGTTAAAGTCATGGGGTTAAATCGAAAAAGAGACGGAAATTCAAGGGTCGCTTTCACTAATATCTTAAAAGAGTTTGTTTGAGGTTGCTCACCAGTGGATGGAGACATTGTATTTGACGTGATTCACTACTTTGATCAAAACAGTGTCGTCTTCTCTTGCAACAATGGTGGGCCCTGGAAACTTGCCATTGACGGTGACAATAGGCTTCGACGAGCACAGCTTCGAAGTATTCGTCATCACCACCTAGTGCATGCACACATTTAAATCCAACGGTCAATACATAGTGCATGATCTTATAATTCATGCATGAATCCGCACGCATGCCATAACAACCATTGGATTTAGATCCATAATTTTCTTAGACCGGAGTTATAGTAGATTAAATTAGTTTCCTGTCCGTATAATTTTTTAATATTTAAAATAAGTGATACAAAATGATATTTTTGTTTGTAGTGGTAATAATACCATATTGTGCATGTATGCATATATATACACAAAACACATCTTACATACATGATACATGGATATATAGAAGAGACTTACATTGAATTTGTAATGTCGGATCATGGAGTCAACGGTGGTCGGCGATAGAAGAACGACTACAAAAAGCGTTAGGACGCAGATACAAAATTTTCTTGGAATCTCCATTAGTCTCGAAGTCTACTTTTCTTGATGTTTGTTATGGTTATGATTAGTGTGTGTGTGTATATATATGTGTGTGTGGACTATGAAGGAAAGCTAGCTGTGGTATTTAGAAGATTGATGTAATGTCGTTTTTTACTTGTTAGGTTGAAGGAAGAGTCGTGAAATGTAAGCTCTTTAATTGAAGGGAACGCAACGGAAGAAGAAAAGAGGAAATACTTGCTTCTACTTAACTAGGTTCAAGAGAGGTTAAATATAATAACAAAATAAATTGAATGTAAAATTAAAGATCAAGAAATGAGATTTTACAGGTCAAAAGGGCTTAGGTGATCTGGTTGCCCAACCGTATTTTGGTTTATGTTAACCTCATCCTCCACATCTAACTAAACTCACCCAAACTTTGCTCTTTTGTATATCTTTTTTTTTGTTTTTGCCTAATTAATCAAGTTTAATTTATTTAAAATTTTGCTGAACCTTTAATTTAACTGGTGTAGTTAATCAAGTTTTCTGTGTGTTACTATTCAAGTTTATATAAACAACAACTATGATCTCGATTAATTTTTTAAAAAGCTCATAAGCTTAAATATCTTATGTAAAACTCATTTGTTAATTTGTAAACATAACTATCTATGATCTGATATTGAACTAATGCCAATTAAACGTGTTTTGACTTTATAACAAAGCATATTCCTTCGCAACAAAGGTGCATGACGATGGACGAGCTAATTAACTACTTCAAAAGACTTTTAGACCATTTCTAGCCACTACACATCTTGCTTTAACCCCTTTGTTATAATTATTACGTGCTTCTAAAAACATAGTAACAACTTCAAATATTGTATAAACTATATATATATATATACACAATTTTTATCTAAATTTTGTACAAATAGATTAATATCTAAAAATAAGGGTATAAATTAGATAAAAGTATGGTCATTGACATGGAATTAACTTTAACTTGTAATTCGTTTGAAAGGTGATGCTTAAAGCCACTTTTTGGTTGTTATATAACAGCTCATCTAATCCAACTATTTAATTCTCTCCGAAATGAACAACAAAACAGTAAAATCGGAGGGTGGACCCACTGGACCGTGACCAAAAATAAAAGAAAAAATCGGGGGCTAGACATCGGCGAAACGGCAGCGTATCTGTCTTACTTATACTAACAAAGCCCACGACATCCAACGCTCCAACCGAGTACAATAAGTTTGAATACATTTAGTTTAATAATCGAATCGAGTTCAACTTCTATAGCACCTTTCCATTTTATCCAATCATGTCCGCTGAAATTGTGGTTTCACGATTTTGACAAAAAAAAATCATTTGCGATCTATCACCAAAATTGCGATTTCATTATTTTGGCGGGAAAAAGAAATTTTACATTTTTTCCACCGAAATTAGGGTGTTACGGTTTCAGAGGAGACCATAATTTTGTGATTTTCCGCCGAAATTGTAGTTTCACAGTTTTGGCGAGAAAACACTATTTTGCGGTTTTTCGCCAAAATTGTGATTTCATGGTTTTGGCATGAAAATAATATTTTACGATTTTCTGTCGAAATTGCGATTTCACGGTTTTGACAGAAACTCCATTTTGCGAAAAATTCGCCAAAATTGTGATTTCATATTTTTGGGAGGAAAAAATTATTTTGCGATTTCCGCTGAAATTGCTATTTCACGATTTTGACGGAAAAACTTCTTTTTACGGTTTTCCGCCAAAATTGTGATTTCATGGATTTGGGGAAAAAGTCATTTTGTGATTTTATATCGAACTTACGATTTCACGGTTTTGGCGGAAAACATAATTTTGCGATTTCCTGCCGAAAGTGAGATTTCACGATTTTGGTAGGGAAAACGATATTTTACGATTTTCCGTCGAAAATGTGATTTCACGATTTTGGCGGGAAACGTCATTTTGCGATTTTCTGTCGAAATTACGATTTTTTTTGGGAGAAAAACGTTATTTTGTGATTTTTTTTCGAAATTGTGATTTCGCGGTTTTGGCCGAAAACCAATTAATTCCGCGACAATAAGTTTTTTTCAGAAAATCTCATTTTACAATTTTTGAAAATATTAATTTTATGTTTATTCCACTTTTTATTATATTATTATTTTTATGGTTATAAATATTGTATTTTAAAGATATAATTAAGATTTAAATATGATAAAACTAAATTATGGGCATTTTAATTATTTTCTTATTAAAAGCATTACGTTGGAGATGAAAATTTACAAAAATTAAGCAACAAACAAAAGTTAATTTAGATAGATCGTCCAAATGAACCACCTAAAATGAAAACAAACAATATTCAAATGGATTGAATATTTGAATAATCCATCTGAACAAAAAAACTAGATAAAGAAACAAACAGACCCCTTAGTCTGCTGATCTTCATCACACCATTCACCATTCTTCCTTATCTCAACATTCTGACTTCTCCCTGCTCTCCCACAACACATTTGCCATTAAGTATTCTTCTTTGCCTCTGTTAAACAACCCAAGTAGTAAACAAAAAAAAGAGACAAGTCAAATACTTCTGGCAAATCAACAAGGCGAACCTTCAGACCAAGACCGAAGAAATTGATGGTCTGCAGTTAATAAACCCTTTGTTATCACAAGAAAATGCAAG
>VBRH01000246.1:70225-80706 GCA_014578085.1 Cardamine resedifolia | reverse complement strand
TTTTTTTTTTTTTGTTTCCTTTAAATCGCAAAGAGAAACCCAGAAAGCTTCTTATAATAAAGGCGGGAAGTTTTTTCAGTGAGCTGCATAGAAAGAGAAACCCTAGTTTCTGAACGGAGAAGAAGATGAGCGTATGGAACTACGTCGTTACGGCTCAAAAACCGACCTGTGTCACTCACTCTTGTGTGGGAAACTTCACCAGTCCTCAAGAACTCAATCTCATTGTTGCGTATGGAAGCTTCCCTCTCTTCTTTTGTCCCTTTTTTGTTCCCTACCTGTATGAGTGCATATGTTAATTTGGGGGTTTAGGGTATATAGGGAAGCTAGTGTTCATCACGGATTGATTTCTATAATCTCTCTTGGATTGATTTCTACTCTCATTACCTTTACTTTGAGAGCTGAGTATTGTTTTTTTAGTCTCTCTTGGATTCTATGATGTGGTGGATGGTTGTTTCTCACTTGATCTATCAGTGACTGCTATAGACTTGATTTCATATTAAAGAAGGCACGCTAATGCTTTTCAAGATAAAAAATTTCGTAAAACAGGGGGATTCAAGCTATTGTTTGCATGAGTTCTTTAAATTGTTTTGAAAGCTATTTTCATTTTCTGTTTACCATTTAGTAGTATATGGAGCTGGTTCATTTGCTGTTAGTTGACAACAGTGTTAAAACTTTTCTCAGGAAATCCACTCGAATCGAGATCCATCTGCTTACTCCGCAGGGACTTAAGGTACTTCATAGTCTCTTATTCTAATGATTTTATGCTTATGTTTTTCGTCTCTCAGTGTTGGTAAGAGATGCTCATTTTAACTTTACAATTATTCAGTTACTTGGATTTAGAGTCGACATTTGAAAAGTTATTGTTACTTTTAGCCCCCATACGGATTGGATATGTTGAGTGATTTAGAATTTTGCAGATTATACTGGATGTTCCTCTATATGGGAGAATCGCAACTTTGGAATTGTTCCGTCCCCATGTGAGTATAGTTTTCTTGTTGTGTACTTTTCTCAGTCTGAGGTAACTATGAGTAAGTGACAATGTTAATTGATAGTAGTTCATCTTTTGCAGGGTGAAGCACAAGATTTTTTGTTCATTGTTACTGAGAGATATAAATTCTGTGTTCTTCAATGGGATTCTGAGTCCTCTGAGCTTATTACAAGGTATAGTTTGCCAAAAAAAAAAAAAAAATTCAACTTTTCATGCAGTCAGATGTGGTCAAGCAACTGGATATGTTATGTATTTTGATATGCTCCTGCAATGTTATTCATTCGTATTTAGTGTTAGAAAAGGATCACAGTTTAGTTATTATGTGCAGACTAGTGCACATGATCAGGCTGTAGAAGTTCATGACATTTCTTATCTGTTTAGAATGTGTTTCAGGATCCCAGATACTTGGGGTCATTCATTTATTGTTTACTTTGTTGTATATCCAAAGCCTGCAAAAAATATATCTGGTGCTGACATAGTTGTTGCTTACTGTTAATTTAACTAGTCAATATACCAACTGACTGTTATCCCCTTAACCGCTGATTCTGAATATCGTTTCAACATTTTGTAGGGCAATGGGGGATGTATCTGATCGAATAGGCCGGCCGACAGATAATGGTCAGGTATTGAGTTCAGTAGTACTGCACTGTATCTTTAGTGGCTAGATTTTTACATTCTTTCTTCCGTTGGATCTGTGCTATATAATTAAAGGGTTATGTGGCATGCTTGATGCTGATTCCTCACTTGACACTGATTTTTCAGATTGGTATAATGGATCCTGATTGCAGAGTAATTGGTCTACATCTATATGACGGCTTGTTTAAGGTATGATTTTGTCTTCTAGAAGAAATTTAACGTATGGTATGCTAGTTTGCTGTCGATATCATGTTACATTGATCAATTCGCTTGGACATTATATAAAGGTTTGTTATATATCTTGGGTTCATTGGTTAGGTTATTCCATTTGACAAGAAAGGACAGCTCAAGGAAGCTTTTAACATAAGGTACTGTTTTTCAGTTAACATGCTGCAATTTGTAGGCTATCAAGCTTATATTTTTCTGTTTTTTGTTGGTTAGTTGTCTACATCCTATGTGCTCTAGTTCACCCTTGTTTCCATGCGTCAGCTTCTGTCCGAAATCCCCAATTGACTTGGCCCTATACTCTTGGTTTCTTGTAGATGTGGTAATTTTGAGGAACACAACACTGTATTTAATATTGACTATGTTGCTTTAATTTTAGGCTGGAGGAGTTACAGGTCCTAGATATAAAGTTTCTGTATGGATGCGCAAAGCCAACAATTGCAGTACTTTATCAGGTTAGCATGCATATTTAAATGGATATGCTATGGAAAGTATTTTTTGTTAATCATATATATATATATATATATATATATATTTCTTCCATGTATGAACCTAGTTCTGTAAGCAATATTGTTCTAAGGAATCCTTTTTCTTTCTTAATAGCCGCTCTTTTGGTGAGCTGGTAGAAATTGAGCAAATTAGCGCTGCTGTATTTTTTTGTATGAATTGTGTCTTTTCACTTAAACTTGGTTTACTTTGCTAATGTAATGTGATGCACTCTAGGATTTTTGCTAAGTGAACTAATTAATGCTTGGGATTACAGGACAACAAAGATGCTCGTCATGTCAAAACATATGAAGTTCTAAAGGATCATAAGGAGTTTGTCGAAGGACCATGGTCACAGAACAATCTCGACAATGGTGCTGACCTATTGATCCCTGTGCCTTCACCTCTGTGTGGCGTCGTTATCATTGGAGAAGAAACAATTGTCTATTGTAGTGCCAATGCATTCAAAGCAATACCAATAAGACCTGTAAGTTTTTTTGACTTTATGCCATATGCTCCTATTTTCATAACCTTCCAGTGAGTACCCCTCTTGATTTTCAAAGTTTGGCAACTTGAATTTGTATGCTCAGTCCATCACAAAAGCATATGGAAGAGTTGATGTTGATGGCTCTAGGTATCTTCTTGGTGACCATGCCGGACTGATCCACCTGCTTGTTATAACCCACGAGAAAGAAAAGTGAGTTGATATTACAAAGCTCTTTTGTAATGAATGATAATGTGGATATTCTGACTTTATTTATTTCTAGGGTCACTGGCCTCAAAATTGAGCTTTTGGGTGAAACCTCAATTGCATCTACCATCACGTATCTTGACAATGCTGTCGTCTTTGTCGGCTCAAGCTATGGAGATTCTCAGGTACGCTAGGAGTGGATATGTTTCTCACTACATTGTCTTTTAAAGAATTTTTTCTTGAAGAATGTAAACGTATATAGGTCTATGGTTACCACTATCCTAGTAACTTGTGTTTCAATTGTTATCTTCTCTGAGTTCTAGTACATATGCAAGCTATTAAGCATCTGAACATTTTCATTTTTGATTTTCTTATTGCAGCTTATAAAGCTAAACTTGCAACCGGATGCAAAAGGTTCATATGTAGAAATTTTAGAAAAGTATGTCAACTTGGGGCCTATTGTCGACTTTTGTGTAGTTGACCTCGAGAGACAGGGGCAAGGCCAGGTTGTAACTTGCTCTGGAGCATATAAGGATGGTTCTCTTCGCATAGTTCGCAATGGGATAGGAATAAATGAACAGGTTTGATGTTTATCAGGAATGTCATTTTGTCTCAATGTCATGTATGAGCAATTTTCTCATCTGACGTAATATAAAACTATGTTGTATTACAGGCGTCCGTGGAACTTCAAGGTATCAAAGGAATATGGTCGTTGAAGTCTTCAATTGATGAAGCCTTTGACACATTCCTTGTAGTTAGTTTTATCAGTGAAACTCGTATATTAGCCATGAATATAGAGGATGAACTGGAAGAAACAGAGATTGAGGGCTTCTTGTCTCAAGTGCAGACGTTATTTTGCCATGATGCTGTCTACAACCAACTTGTACAGGTATGTTTTGCCAGTGCTCATTCATTATTTTCTATGCCTTTGCTTGTAGTATGATTTCATAAGGCAGGGAAATATCGTCCAAATCCATTTTATAGGTGATAATACAGATTAACAACTTAGAGTTTTGTTTTCTCTGGGTTTGCCTGGACTATAATTATAATGTGTTATTGATATAGGGTTAATCAGTTCCTTTTAGGCCTTTTTTGGTGTGCTCGTGTATTTCATGGTTGTTATTTTTCTTCAGACATAGTTTCCTGTCTGCTATATTGTTCTATCCTATCCTTTACTCTAGCATGCATTAACTACTGTCTTTTGTTAATCAGGTTACTTCAAATTCTGTTAGATTAGTCAGTTCTACAACTAGAGAATTGCGGAATAAATGGGATGCCCCAGCTGGATTCGCTGTGAATGTTGCAACTGCAAATGCCAGCCAGGTTTGTCTTTCTTTCTTAAGAATTTATATAGTGTAATCCTTTGTAGCTGCTCCATTTGAAATTTGGCCCAGAGAGAAGAACTGTAGGAGTTTTTGACGATACAGGGATTTTGTTTCTTTCTTGAACTTGTAACTTCAGTATCTTTCCCAACTCTAGACATGCAATGTGATTTGGAATGATATACTTGTTAGGTTCTTTTGGCGACTGGAGGTGGGCATTTGGTCTATCTTGAAATTGGTGATGGGACATTGACGGAAGTCAAACATGTCCTGTTGGAGTACGAGGTTTCTTGTCTTGACATAAACCCCATTGGCGATAATCGTAATTACAGTCAGCTAGCTGCAATCGGGATGTGGACAGATATAAGTGTGAGGATTTTTGTGCTTCCGGACTTGACTCTTATTACTAAGGAGCAACTAGGAGGAGAGATAATTCCCCGATCTGTTCTTCTTTGTGCATTTGAAGGGGTACAGTTTTTCTTCTTCTTTTTGTGGAATGGCCATCTTTTTTGTTAATGCAGCCTTTGGTTGCCATACTAAAAACAGTGGTCTTTCATTTATCACAGATATCTTACTTGCTCTGTGCTCTTGGAGATGGTCATCTCTTAAACTTCCAGTTGGATACGAGTAGCGGGGAATTAAGAGATCGAAAAAAAGTATCTCTGGGGACTCAGCCTATAACTCTGCGTACTTTTTCATCTAAAAGTGCAATGCATGTCTTTGCTGCATCAGATAGACCAGCTGTTATATATAGCAACAACAAGAAGCTGGTATACAGCAACGTGAATCTGAAAGAAGTTAGTCATATGTGTCCTTTCAACTCTGCTGCTTTTCCAGACAGGTAAACTGATTTTTTCCCTTTTTTTTTGGTTTTCCTTTAGGATAGAAGTACATTGTGGTGAAATCTGGTTCTGCTTCTCTTCCATGTGCAGTCTAGCAATTGCCAGGGAAGGTGAACTTACAATCGGCACTATCGATGATATTCAGAAGCTTCACATACGCACTATTCCCATTGGAGAGCATGCTCGTCGTATCTGCCATCAGGAACAAACACGAACATTTGCTATCTGCAGTGTGAGAAACCAACCAAGTGCGGAAGAATCTGAAATGCATTTTGTCCATCTGCTGGAAGGCCAAAGTTTGGAGTTCTTGTCAACTTACCCTTTGGATGCCTTTGAATACGGTTGCTCCATATTGAGCTGCTCGTTTACAGAGGATAAAAATGTCTATTATTGTGTTGGTACGGCATATGTTTTGCCCGAGGAAAATGAACCAACTAAGGTATCATTTCAGTGAGACACGCTACTCTTTATTTTGTTTGTGTTAAAATTTATCTTTCTAATTTTGTTTTGTTTTGTGGATGTAGGGAAGGATACTTGTGTTTACAGTCGAAGAAGGGAGATTGCAGCTTATTGCAGAGAAGGAAACCAAGGGAGCCGTTTATTCTCTCAATTCATTCAATGGCAAACTTCTTGCTGCTATTAATCAAAAAATTCAGCTATATAAGTGGATGCTGCGGGATGATGGCACTCGCGAGCTGCAGTCTGAGTGTGGACATCACGGTCACATACTAGCTCTCTATGTGCAGACTCGTGGAGACTTTATCATCGTTGGTGACCTCATGAAATCTATCTCCTTATTGATCTACAAGGTAAAAGGTTTTGATACAAAATTGTTTTGAATCTTCTTGTGTATACATGTTAGATCTTAGATTGTTATGTTCAGAAGACCTTACTGGAACTCTTGACTATTTGTGTTTGTTTGAAAGCACGAGGAAGGTGCAATCGAGGAGAGAGCTCGGGACTATAATGCAAACTGGATGGCAGCGGTTGAGATACTTGATGATGACACTTACCTCGGTGCTGATAACTGCTTCAATATCTTCACAGTAAAGAAGAACGAAGGTGCTACTGATGAAGCACGGTTTCGTATGGAGGTGGCTGGTGAGTATCACATTGGGGAATTTGTGAACCGATTCCGCCATGGTTCGCTTGTTATGAGGCTGCCTGATTCTGATATTGGTCAGATACCGACTGTCATATTTGGGACTGTGAATGGTATGATTGGAGTGATAGCTTCTTTGCCTCAAGAACAGTATGCGTTTCTAGAGAAACTGCAGACGAGTCTGAGGAAAGTGATAAAAGGAGTTGGTGGTCTTAGCCATGAGCAATGGAGATCGTTCAACAACGAGAAAAGAACAGCGGAAGCGAGGAGCTACTTGGATGGAGATCTTATTGAATCGTTTTTGGATCTGAGCAGGAGTAAGAGGGAGGAGATATCTAAAAGTATGGATGTTCAAGTGGAAGAGTTGTCCAAGAGAGTTGAAGAGCTCACTAGGCTTCACTGAGCAAAATCCATAGCTCTCTCTCTCTCTCTATCTCTGCTCTCTTGGTTGGTTTGTTTCTGAACAATCTTTTCTGGTTTGAAAGAGTTGTTGTCTCTGTGAAAACTTGAGCGGTTTCATAGAAGAAGTGAGAGTGTCTTTTTCGATTTGGTACAATATCTTATAGAAGACTTGTGGTAATGTTCTTTTTTGCTGTAAGCCCTCTTTGTGGTATTGATACTGTTACAGATTCTTTTTAGTGTAAAAGTCATTTTAATCTATGATTATTAGTCCCATAATCTGTTCAGTGAAAAACAACTTTGTTGCCCAGCCTTTTTTATCAACAGTAAAATGATCAAAACTAAAAAAAATCATGCAATTTTGTGGTTTACTAACAAGAAGTTTAAACCGAAGTTGAGAAATTGTCGGATCCGGTTCTTGAGAAATTGTCGGAAATGTCAAAATGGAAAAAGAATAAACCAGAAAGAAGGGTTTAGAACAGCTGAGATTTCTGCGACGGAGGAGGATCATCGTCTTCGTCCACTTACGAACCCTAAATCCTCTCTTACCCATTTCATCGATCTTCAAGCACCTAAAAAAGAACTCTTCTTTCTTCGAATCTTCTATAAAGTAATAACCTTTTTTCTTCTCTGTGTTTGCTATTGTTCAATAGTTTCAATTGGGTTTTTTTTTCTTGCACTCATTTAGGTTACGTTAATTTTTGAATTGCTTCCAGGTTTTTAGCTGTACCTTTGGCGGCGCCAACATCATGCTCTTCCATAAGCTATCAAGATTAGGTTCTCGCATTGTTAAAGATCTCCCAATAGGTAAAATTCATCTCAATTTTTTCCATTTTTTTCAAATATGAATTTGTTCTTTGCTTTTGATGGTGGAAGCAAAGCTCATACATTTCCTAGGGGTGATTTAACTCCATTATCTATGTTTTGGGCAGAGAGGCATTTCTCAATGTGTCGAATGAGGATTCTACAAAGGTCTTATGGCCAGTATCTGCCATCTTCGGTTAGTCTGAGCTTTGTTCTCTGTTATGATTTTTTTATTCTTTATTTAGTTCATTTATAAGACATGGCACTTATCATTCACGATCAAGCTTTAAGATATGTTTTTGCTCTCGCCTTTGAGTGAATTATGGATTCGGTAAGAGCTTGTTGATACCAAGTTTGGTTTTGTTTGTAATTCTAGGAATCTGAAGAGCTTATTCAGTATCATGAAATGGTTAAGTCAGTTATAGATATGTGATGCTTAATGATAAAATAAGTCCAGCAATCGATAGAGAATATTAAAGTTTGGCTTTTTGCTCAAAGAGCTAGCGAAAGCCTGAATCTTTTGCTTTAGAGATATAGTGATTTATGCAAATTAAATAGCTATGAAGCTTCGGTTTTTGGTGACTTGCTTGTTCCATTACATGTTTGATAATATCTTTGCTCTTTTTCTTCTCGGCAGCCAATGCCACAAATGCAAACTAGGAGTTTTCATGAAGCATTATTCTTGATGAATCATAAATTTTGTACATCTTTCAGCACTGTCTCTGAAAAGAGTGGCGAAGAAACAGAAAAGTAAGTTCAAATTTTATCTCAGAAAACATTATACCCTTGACAACAACAAATGTAGACACAATAATTTTATACACTAGTATTCTCGCCTGAATGTAAGAACACACACATATGCATTTCATTTTTTTTCAGGATAAACGTTATCTTTGTTGATAAAGATGGAGAGGAAATTCATGTAAAGGTCCCAATTGGAATGAACATCCTTGAAGCTGCTCATGAAAATGATATAGAACTCGAAGGCACAGTTTTTTCCATTTCTTCCTCTTTTTTCCGATGATGACCAAGATAGTATCTAATGTCTCAGATTTATCCTTTCATTGGCAATTTACGGGTTGCTTTTCCTAAATTTGTAGGGGCATGTGAAGGTTCTCTAGCGTGTTCAACGTGCCATGTGATTGTTATGGTAAAAATGTCTCTCCCCCTTACAATTACTCATCTCCATCGAATGGATGATCATGAATTGTGTTTTACCAAATAGTTCATTGTAATAGGACACAGAATACTATAACAAACTCGAAGAACCAACAGATGAAGAGAATGATATGCTGGATCTTGCTTTTGGGTTAACAGAAACGTGAGTTCTTTCTCTTACGCTTTAAATTGTTTCAATTGCGTTTCATTGAAAATGTTGATATGTTTCATTGAAAATGTTTAAGGTCGCGATTGGGATGTCAAGTCATAGCAAAACCAGAGCTAGATGGAGTACGCTTAGCCATTCCTTCAGCTACTAGGAATTTTGCGGTTGATGGGTTCGTTCCAAAGCCTCATTAGTCACTTCAAAGTCTCTCAGAGCAAGGTATTTTTCGAGTTTACACTTGTTTACTATCCGGAAATACTAATTACATAAAATTACCCTTAGGGAGTTATACATTTTGTAAATCATACGGTGAGATTTCAACTCAGCTTGTTTTTGCAACAGTGTTTTGTTGTCTCTTGAGTATATGTAAATCTCGTGTGAGCATTTGCCTTATACTGTGATATGCTAACAAATGTGCCACCAATTTAAAGTCTACAGCAAATGGATCGTTTCAACTTAATTATAATGATGTTGGATCATATTATTTGATTGCCAATTCTTCGATAAACCAATCAATTTGTGGACACGTTGATAATGGTCATTGCATTAATCAAATTAATAATAAGTGAACCAGAGCTTCAACAACACTATGAATGTGAATCATAACTCCAACACTAGTCGACGCTGAGTATCTCCATTCTGGAAAATTGTATATTTCTATTATTTATATTTAAATTAAAATGAAGAATCCTTATTATAAAAGTATAAACACAATTCTCCGTAATCCTACTAACAAATACAAAACAAAAATCCAAAGATGGTCTCAGAATTTTTATATCAAATCTAAAATTTGGCAACCTGCAATAGAATCCAAAACCCATGAATTGCTTGCAGCTCTGGCTCTAGCAGATTTAGCCAAGGCTTCAGCATCAGATCTTCTTTGGGTCAGAGTTCTCTTTTTGCTAGGCTCAACACTAAATACTATTATCGTTGAAGCTTCATTATCATTAGAAACAGGCCGCCTTCGTAGGATTGTTCCTCCTGCTGCTATGATCAGATCTTGAAGATAGCCTTTGTAAGCAAGCTCGAAATCTCCCATAATGTAAAACTTTAGTCCATTGAATAGTTTTGGTTTCTGCATAATGGAGAATGTATATGAAACCATTTAAATGAAATATCCTCAAGTTGGTTGTATTCTAGAAAGCATCACAGAGAGATGAAGCTAACCTTGTTCAAAGCTCTTTGTCTTCCAACATATGGCCCTTCTCGGATTCCATGAACATCCATGGTAATCTCATATGGCTCCTCGCTTACATATTTTGTATTCTTCATACAGGCCTTAATCCCTGCAAGAAAAGATATAAACACTTAAGATTTGTTGATCGAAAGATTACAAACATTTATATTTCATTATTGAATAAGAATACTAACAATCGATGGTTAGAATCCATTTCCCCTCCAAGATCCCCATCATGAATTTGAGGGTCCTTTTACAGGCTCCATTTTCGTTGATTGATGCAATGATGTGTGTAACACTTGGCTC
Organism: Cardamine resedifolia; assembly: GCA_014578085.1. NCBI lineage: Eukaryota > Viridiplantae > Streptophyta > Magnoliopsida > Brassicales > Brassicaceae > Cardamine > Cardamine resedifolia. Next base: position 70,404 of record VBRH01000246.1, on the reverse strand, counting down.
CCATTTTCTCGAGATTGTAACTCCAGACCGTTCGGCAAATTCTGAAATCACATTCTGCAATCCAAGCCATCCATGGACTTTTAAGTTTCAAAGTCAAGAGGTTTTCATAAAGTAAAAAGAGTATACATATATATATATATATATATATATATATATATATTTCCATACCTTCTCTTCAA
>VBRH01000246.1:59818-69998 GCA_014578085.1 Cardamine resedifolia | reverse complement strand
TCCATACCTTCTCTTCAACTGTAAGTCCTGAACAGCATAGAACCAATTTCTTGGGTACTCTGGGAAAAGGCTTGCTCTGGAGCTCAGCGATGTCAGTTTTTTCAGATACTTGAGTAGGCTGAGAGTGCAGTGGTCTAGAGAAGCAAGATAGAGTTATTGTCAGCATTATAATTTCAAGAATTAGAATCACCTCATAATCCCTGTCAATAGATAAAAATGATATACTTTTTAGGAGTACGCTTGTGGTTTTTTTCTTTTGGACTAGTCTCTTCAATGGGAAACTTAGAGGATGCATCCAAAGGGCATAGCATTACAAAGTTTTCCTGTTGATAAGAAAAGGTGTTAAAGGAGCCTTATAAGGGACCTAAATAGAGCTTATATAATCTATGCAACACTTACATTGTCCCATCTGCATTCTGGTATCAATTTTGCACACGTAACATGAAAACTGTTCTTGCAACTCTTATTGTAACAACCAAGTGCTGCGCCTTTAAGCCCACAGCAACTGCAACTTATTTTCCGGCTTCTTGTCAACTCCACATCAAGGTTGACTGCAGTAAGGTTGTTGAAGTATACATTTGGAGCCCTGAAAAAGCAATAGAGTTTCATACTCATGCAGCTTATATTATTCAAAAGGCATGACTGGATATTTACTACTATCCGGAGTACTTACCATTCGGCACAGTTTTTGTGAACATGTATGACCCTAGACCCACCATTAAAATCTGCAGAGACAGGTTCACCTCTGTGGTAGTGAGCCATTTCTCCTGAAGCCTGTCAAATATAACATTCAAATTAAGAAAAAGGTAAGAATCAACCAAATGTTTTCACCTAGAAAACCAATCTGAGATAGTAAAGCCTACCTCTGTGTCTTTTGAAGCCTGACAAAAGGCACATGCGAATTTATTTGTTGGAGGCCCATCACCTACTGAAGGCTTCTTTACCGTTGAGCATTTCTCTAAACCTTGCATGGAATGATTCCCTTTATCCACAGTGGATTTCTTTTTGTTTGTTGAAACTTGTCTACCACCATCATTTAGGATATCATTGCCATGCAATTGTGTAGCTTTGCTTGTGATCAGATGAGAATCAAGTTTTGATCTCTTTTCTGCAGTCTTCTTTTGAGTTTTACCAGATAGATCATTTAGAGAGGAGCTTGCATTGGATTTTCTTCCCGTCTTCTTCACAGAGGGTTTCTCAGTGGGACTTTGTTTTTCAAGCTGTGTATCAGATGAACCATGGGCTATATCCTGATCCCCCTTTCCCGCAATTTCTGTTCCAAGTGAGTGCTCATTAGATCCTGCAATCGGGTGAGCTGGAGAGGATTTAATGCTAGATCTTTTCCTCTTAGTCCCCTGCTTCAAATCTGCTTCCTTGGATATATTTAGATCAGACTGAACTCGTGAATTTTGATCCTTGCTTCTTGTAGCCCGTTTAGGTTTCACATTTTCATCAGGATTCCCATCCTTTCTGATGATTGTGCCAGAAGTCCCACGACTATCTTGTTTCTCACCAATGTTTGCTGCTGCAGATGATTCCATGTAATCCCCCTGTGAAACCCCAACACGTAGTCTAGCAACTGTCTTACTTGCACTTCCTGCTTTGCGTGTTTTACATTTGGATGATGTTACTTTTGATAGTTTCCTTTGAGTAAGATCAATCTCACCTCTAACTGGGACCTGCAAATTGATTTAAATCTCACCTCTAATTTCAACCAACTTGAAGATATTAACAAAGTAAGCAAACACCTCGCTGTATCAGATTGAGGAGCTGCCTTTACCTTGGCCTTCACAGGACTAGGTAGAATCTCTGGAGAACAAGGCCTCTGAGTCCACTCAAACATTTCGCTATCAAACATGTCTCCTGGATTGGGTTTTTCTTGCTCATCTGCCTAAAACGCTCACCAAGAAACAAAAAAAAAAAGTAAGATCAAAGGATCCGACGCTCTTTTTAGATATTGGAATTTATCAAGGATTTCCATGTAACTGAATACACAATTTATAGGAGATTAATAGATGTGTTTCAAAGAGATTTTAAACTCAATATTCAATCTGAATCAAAGATAACCTCTAATGCGTAAATAAGATGTATCAAACACATTTTCTCTAAACTCAGGACAAGTGTAGCAATTAGCATGTACTAATACCATAATACAATATAATGTCAAATATATACTGAAAGATCAAGTACTCACTTTTGATGGGCTCTCATGATCTGAATCCTTCAAATCGCTGAAAGAAGGCACATCAACAGGTGTGATGTCTAAAAGTTGATCACTTTCTGTCTGCTGACTTGAGCTCTCCTCATCAACTTCATCCCTCAACCAAAAGAAGGGTGGCAGATTCCCTTCTTTATTCAGACTTGGCTGATCAACCAAACTAATCACAGTTTTTTCAGTGTAATCCTTGAGTTTTTCGGATCTTTCAACAGATTCAGTAGGTTTTGATAAACTTTCAGAAGACAGATGCTGCATCAGCTGCACCCTTTTCTTAGTTTGGGATGAAGGTTTCATAACAATAGGCCCATGTGCATCTATATCTGTTTCCTTGGTTTTCCCATACTCTTTCCTCTTGCATGTTCGGCTCTTCCTAGATCCCTGACGATTCTTATCATTTGCATTGTCAATAGAAGCATCTCCTACATGCTTCCCTTTCTCTGTAGACATATATCACAGAACACAAATTAAAATATATGTACATATCTCTTTATTCAGATAAAATCCGAGCATCTGCAGCAAAATTAGTAACTTTATTGACATTTCTGGAGGTTTTCTTACAACCAAACCCCAGTTTTAGACCACTAAATGAATTCAGAGAGAGTTTTAAATTTGTATTATGCATCATCAGTTTAACAAACAGAGAATCAAGTGACACGATTACGCAGAGTTACTATGCTTCAGCTGAAAGAGTCGATCACTGTCTTTGTTTCATTCCAGAGATACTCAAAATGATCGATCCTATTAGACAACAGTTAGTAGTACCTGATGGTGATGGATTGTTCTGGCTTACGAAAATGTTGACACCAGAAGCATCTTCCATGTTCTTGTAAATACTCACCAAGCTATCCATATGAGGAGCACCTCGAATCTCTAACATATTACATCATTATCAAAACTAGTTAAACCAAAGATAATAGTCTTACTCAATTGCAAACTTGGTTTTAGCGATAGGAAAAATCTGACTCTGAGATGATCAATTAAGAGCATGAGAAGTACCTCTACGATGGTAAGGGATTTTACAGACGGGACAAGTAGCATCCATTTTCATGGATTTCACAATACATTCACTGAAATCGATAGAAGACAGACTACTGGTTTTAATAAAGTGATAATACAAAGAAAGAACAAACTAGGGAAGGTACTCACTTGCAAAAGACATGGTTGCACGAAAGTGAAACTGCGGAATTGAATAGACTCAAGCTGCAATTTCACCAATTGAAAATGCTTTTCAGACAACAATACAAGCTAAGAAAAATAAAAAATTAGGCTTTTCGACTTAAAACTCAGAATAATTAGCACAGAGAGACGATATTTACCAAATAGGGCACTTGAGTTCTCTTCCCATCCTCTCCAGGTGACTTGTGTCCGCCATTTTCTCTTTCGATCTTCACACGCAGAAAACGATGAAGCGACTCTTTGGGTATATAGATTAGATAGATAGATGATGAAGCGTATCCTGCAAAGAGGCTTGCCATGGAAGCTTAGAGAGATTTAATTAAACGTTTCACGAGAAGCGCGAAATTTCATTTACTCTCAAAAATTTTCCACTCCCGCCAAAAGTAATTGGTGAAAACGCGGTATATTTTACTTTTGTTGACACAAATGTTGTTTTGTCCCCCAAAGTTTATTAGTTTATGAGATTTGAACCCATTATTTGTATCTTTGAAGATTTTACCCTCCTGTACTTTTTAAATTAACAAATTGCCCCAGGTTCAGTCACAGTTACAACAAGAACCGGTTTCCACCCACATGTGAGAGTCAGATTAATGGATATTCCAGTCAACTAAGAGTGTGTGTGTGGTATAGAGTCCGTAAATTTGAACAATTGTGTTGAAACATGAGTTTATTTTCTGTATTACCAGTAATCTTGACAAGAACAACAACCATCTTTAAAAAGGTGAAACCTGCTACGATCTCTAACAACAATCTCCCGATTATAAACTTTAGACACAAGTTTAATCGCTGAATGACAATCAGCACAAACTCTAAGATTCTTAACGACCCGAATCGGTGATCCTTCTGGTGTACTAATAAGCATAAAAGCAATAGCAATCTTCTCACTGTGATAAATCAGAGCATTCTCCTTCTCTTCCTCCTCAACATCAACATAAACGTTTGAAATTTGCGGCACGTAACCTTCCAATCTCAATCTATCAGTCATTTCTTTCAGCTTAGCATAAATCTCATCGCTTTGTGGATGAGACTTATCACCCATGAGAAATTCATGAACTCTGTTTCCTACTTCTACTAAGCTGTGACCAGGAACTTTTCTCAGGCCGTCACTTAACATTTGTTTTCTTATCTTTTGTACATCGGACCAACGATGCTCGGATGCATACATATTCGACAAAAGGACATAATCGCCGCTGTGGTTTGGTTCTAGTTGTAAGATCTGCATTCTAGCAAGCTCTGCTAAATCTGAATCACCGTGAACGGTACAAGCTCCTAACAATGTTCTCCAGATAATAACATTTGGCTGCATCGGCATTGTCATAATGTAATCATAAGCTTTCTTCACGTGTCCAGCTCTAGCTAACAAATCAACCATACAACCAAAATGTTCAATCCTAGGCACAATCTTATACTCCTCTCTCATTCTCCTGAAATACTCAAAACCTTCCTTCACCATCCCGCAATGGCTACAAGCGTATAAGATCCCCACAAACGTGATCTCACACGGTAGTAATCCCTCCTTTGATTCCATATTCTTGAAAAGCTCAATTGCTTCTTTTCCAAAACCATTAACAGCTAAACCGACAATCAATGAAGTCCACGAGACACTGTTCTTGTCCACCATTTCATCAAAAAGTGTTTTGGCTTCTTCGACTCTTCCACATCTCGCATAGAAGTCCAAGAGTACATTGTTGGAATGTAAGTTTCGTGTCAAACCAGCTTTGATCATATAGACATGGACTCTCTTACCCAATGTCAAAGCACCAATCTTTGCACAAGCAGACAACAAGCTAACGATCGTGAACCCATCGGGCTTAATACCGTTGGAATCCATCTCAGTATAAAGCGCCAAAGCTTCGTTTGGCTTACCATTTTCTGCAAACCCATTAATCACAGAGTTCCAAGCCACAAGATCTTTCTCAGGCATTTTATCAAACACCTTATATGCACTCCTTACATCTCCACAATTAGCATATAAATGAAGCAGAGAGTTCTGAACAAATATCAACGAACCAAACCCATTTCTTATAACAACGGAATGAATCATCTCTCCCAATCGAACATCCGCCATTTTCGCCATAGCTTTAAGAAGAAACGGATAAGTATGAGTATCTGGCTCGACCAAACCAGAGACTCGCATCTGACGGTAGAGAGAAACAGCAGAGACGGAGTCGTTACTACTGCACTCAGCGTAGCCTCTGATTAAAGTGTTCCAAATAAAGACATTGATGGGTTTCTCAATCTTGGAGAAGACCTTGTGAGCGTAAGACATGGGAGGTGGAGAAGGAAGAGACACGAGGAAGAAGATGAGATGTTTGTCAAACTCGGCGTCGGAGATTGAGACACCATGCCGGATTGAAAAAGCGTGGATTTTTCTGAGTTTCGTTAACGACGAAACGCCATAGGTTTGCAAGAGAGTGATACATTTCTCGGTCATGGGAAGGAGCAGAACAGAGTTTTTTTTCTGAGTTTATGGAAACATTTTGATCTGTTCGCGTGGGCATTGTTGTCAATTGCATTACCATATATGTTCTATAAAAGATGAAAACTTCTCATAACCCTAAAAACATAAAATCAGATAAACAACTTCAGACAGCCGCCACCATTCATTGTTCTTCAGATCTAGAGTAGAATTTTTGGGTAAGATTTCTTCTCTTAATGACAATGATTTCTGGATCTTAAACATTTGACAATATTTTCACTCTGTGTTCATCTGCATATCTTAAACCAGACAACTTTCTATATGCCTCTTTGCTCCTTGTTGATTGATTCATTGTGTATCAGAACTTCACGACCGTGAGGTTGGCGTGAGGATTAAACACAATGATAAATAAAATAAAAAGACACATGTTGGCCTTTTCCACTCTGAGATCTGATCATGAAAAGATCAAATTGGCTGTCTTTGCGTCACATTTTTGTTGTTGTAATAAATCTATGTTTTGATTTTTTCTTCATTCCAATTTGTCCTGCACACTTTTTAAGATTGATGCTTATATGTTCTGTTTATGAATGCTGCTCAGGATTTTTGAGTAATTCATGACTCTCTGTATCCTAAGTTAAGATTCCTAACTAATCAAGCTTTTATCTTTGTGGACATGTGACATCTCCTGGATGAGGATTGTGGCAAAATTACTGAGAGGATCTTGTGAATGCCTTTGCTCTATATTCCCATGGGCAGGCTCGGCTCTAGAGGTACGTGAACCTGACTGACCTTAGAGTGATCTATCTAACTCCATGAGTAAGACTAGTGTATTAAAACTGTAAACTTGAGCATAAAAATTCCGGGGTCAATATACTTCTAATTAAACCAAATTAACCAAAAACAGCTGATAAATTTACTGCAAACTTGTAAAAATTATCAAAATTAACCGGTGTCAAGTCAAGTCAAGTTAATCTAAATATTGTCAAGTCAAAATTATCAGATACTTCTGAAATGGATATCCTCCATTTAGACTACATGTTGCTGCTACTTGGTAACGTTGGCCATGTAGACATCTGATCTTGAGGTTAAGTAGTCAGACGATATCTAGATTAGGTGAGTTCTTCCACTAATCAAATTAGGTTTTCAACATAGTACTTAGTAGACAATAATGCTCTATTATCAAGATCTTAAAATAATTATCATAATACAATGCTTTTTAAAAAACTTGAAAATTACTTAATTTAAAATTTTGACAAAAAGCCTAAGTAGTTAACTTTATTAGAGATTTAATAGTCATACATTGTGAGAAAACAGATACTCCCTCTGTTTCATTATAAGTGTAATTTAAGTTTTTTACACACAAATTAAGAAAACTAAGAAATTCTCTATTTTATCCCTCATTAATACACTTAACAAATTTTTTCATTGGTTATTACATTAAATAGTAGAGGTAAAAGTATAAATTTTATCAAAAAACTACATTGGAAACACAAAACAACAATTATATTGAAACAAATTTTAAAACCTAAAACAACATTTAAAATGAAAGGGAGTAATGTGTTTTAAATTGGATACAAATTTCTAAAACAAATTTTGCATATGTCAATGAGAGCATGTGCCAAACACACACACATTATATGTTTCCGTACAATGTATTTTTATTAAATCCCTGATAAAGTTAATTATTTTGGACAATTTGTCAATTTAAAAAAATGAGGTTATTTTCAATTAAAAAAGAAATATGTATTATAGTTGCTATTTTAATGGTCTTACTAATGAGCATTATTGTCTACTAAACTCTTTCTGTTCTCACCATTTATATCTATTTTCTATATAAACAACTCTTATAGCGATTTTTCTAACTCTCTCTTAGTCTCCCTTATTTTTAAGTTCTTAACTCTTGTTTGAGAGTTAGAAAATGATATTATGAGCAAAACATGTCCAGATTGAGTATTAATTAAGTTTGAAAATCTATCTACACACAATAAACAAACCTTAGGCTAATCTTAGTCAAAATCTAAGTCTCTCTTATTCTTGTTACATTCTTAAGAAAATGTAAAATCAAGAAGATGCCATTAAATGAGTAGAACATAAACCAAATCTAAAGACATTAATAGAGTAGTTACGATTTGAGATCAAAACAAACATAAATTGCATGTACTTAATTTGAGAGAGTCACGGTGGATGTTTCTTTTTATTCACTTGATTATCTTCATTTGCGAAAACATTCAAGTTATCCATTTATGTCAAGAAATACTTGTTTTTCTCTTAGAAAGATAAGTCGTAAATTATATGATCTTGTTACTATGATGATCTTTGAAGTTTTGGAGGATGTCTTTCGTATATAGATTATTGGGAACTGAAAATTTAAGAGGAGATATGGGGTTTAAAAAGTGAGATTATGAGCAAAACGTGTCAATGCTTGTGTATTAATTAAGTTTGAAGATCTATCTAGATACAATAAAACTTAAAGCTAAGTTTAGTCAAAGCTAATATTTTTTTATTCTTAACTTTTGTTGGTATATGAAAAGTAGAATATCAAGAAGATACTATTAAATGAGTTAAACATTAACCAAATCTAAAGACATTAAGAGTGTAATTAAATTTTAACGTCAAAAATAGCATAAATTGCATGTACTTCATTTGAGAGAGTTTTAAATTAACTCTCAAATTAAGTATGTTTGTTTTGACCTTAAACTGTAATTACATTCTTAATGTCTTTAGATTTGATATATGTTTTATTCATTTAATGGTATCTTATTGATTTCCCACTAGTTTAAGAGAACATTAGTTTTGACTAAATTTAGTCTAAGGTTTAATTGTGTCTAGATAGATTCAAACTCAAGTAATGCACAATCATTGACACATTTTGCTAATAATTTTACTTTCTTAAATTTCATATTTCTTCTAAATTTTCACTTCTCGATAATCTATCTAAGAAGATATCTTCCACAACACCTAAAATCATAGTAACAAGATCTTATAACTTAGACTTATTTTTTTGAGAGAAAATTAAGTTTTTCTTGACAATAATGGATAATTTGGATGTTTTCGCAAATGAAAGCAATCAAGTGGATGAAAAGAAACCTCCACCGAATCGGGCAACACCAAATTTTCCAAGGTGTGAATCGGGCAACACCAAATTTTGTTATTACAACAATTATAGCATGTCTCAACCACGCTACTCCTGCAAAAACTGTCGTAGATATTGGACTCATGGTGGGGCTTTAAGGAACATACCAATTGGTGGAAGTTCTCGTAAAGCCAAGCGTCCAAAGATAGCTCAATCTTCAGGTTCTCAGGTGATTCTTGTTGAAAACCAACAAGTTAATCATCAAACTTTCTTGCATGTTAAAGAAAACAATGAGTTTTTTGGATCAATTGGTGCTTCTTCTTCTTCTGAGGTTGGGAACCATTTGGGTTCTTTTCCTAGTAGTCACATGCATGGTGGTATGATAACAAATGTGCCTTCAATTCAAAGTTTTCTACCGGTGGATCTCCTTGATGGATAGTTTGAACAAGATTATTACAATTTTACATCCGATAATTTGATTGGCAATCCTTTGATAAACCAATTTAGTGGTCATGTTGATAATTATAATAGTTATGGCATAAATCAAGTGGATCAACCCAAGTGGAACCAGAGCTTCAACAACGCTATGAACATGAATCATAATGCCAACATTAGTGGAAGCAGAGGATCTTACATGAACATGAACAACAACAACGAGACCATAAACAATTGTGTGGTGTATTCTTGTCATTTGGAGAAACATGGTCCTTGAGTTTCACCGTATTACCCGTTTTCTATTTCTAATTATGTTAATGTCTAAGTTTCTCTTGTATGTTTTCTTTTGGGTCTTTTATTAATTATTATTAATTATTAAAAAGTTTTCATCTTTGTTTCCCAATGATTCGAGCATATGTTGCTTGTCAATCTTTCTTTTAATAATATAAATAAATATATAGTGATTGCAATTCAATGTTTATCAAGTAGTAACCTAATTAATTGAATTAACAAATTTCATAATTCAATCACATTTTTTCTCTAAATTCAATTATTATTTTTTAAATGTAGATATTCATTAAATTCGTGACAAATAAATCTTTAAATTATCTAAATAAGACCATAAATATTACATCACTTGTCATAATTAAAACTCAATTTATTTGGATTTTATCTATCTACTTTAGTAGTTGATAACTACTAGATTTACATTTTACCATTTTAATATTTTATTAGTTAATAACTAGTTTTAATATTTTTAGATATTAAGTACTAATTTTCAAAATGAAATTACTACAAATAATACTTCTATTTATAGCTATTTGTTATTTTCATTGTAATAATATATATATATATATAT
>VBRH01000246.1:44863-59783 GCA_014578085.1 Cardamine resedifolia | reverse complement strand
ATATATATATATATATATCTGTATATACATTGATATTTATTACATACATATATATAATTATTACAATTACAATAACAAATAACTGTAAATAGAAGTTTCATTTGTAGTAATTTCATTTTGAAAATTAGTACATAATATATGAAAATATCAGAACTATTTATTAACTAATAAAATATTTATTTTATTACAATAAAATTGTAAAATGTCAATCTAGTAGTACTCAACTAAAGTAGATAGATAAATCCAAATAAATTGAGTTATTTTTTCTAATAAATAATAAATTATGTTCTAATATCAATTATGATAAGTGACGTTATATTTATAGTCTTATTTAGATAATTTGAAGATTTTTTGGTCAAAAATTTAAAGAATTTCTACATTTAAAATAATAATAATTGAATTTAGAGAAAAATGTGATTGAATTGGGAAATTTGTTTATTTTAATAAATGGTAAGAACCCAACAAAAATAACATAAATAGATACTAGTTGTTGGCAAGTAATAAGAAGTTATTTCAGATTTTCCAGAGCCAAGCGACAACTTATATATAATTTGTGAAAAAAAATTCCCAATAATTTAATGAATTCTATACTTAAAAATAGTTAGTTTTAGAGAAAAATGTGACTTGATTACGAAATTCATTTCTTTTGTAGTATGTAACTATTGTTTCTTTAAATATTATACAATCATTCACTCATGAATGCTACTTAGGACTCTGAGCAATTCATGACTCTGTATTCTCTACATGGACAGCTACATCTACAGGGTAAGGATTACAATACAGTGACATCGTTTTATGGCAAAGACTCTTTGAAAGAATTTGCTTTAATATAAATCTCTTTCTGAGATTAAAATCCTAAAATTATCATGGACACCAATGTACATACAATAAGAGATCGTTAATCTTGAATGTGTAAGTGTAACCAACTAGCACCTTAAAGAAGAAAATTACAAAAAGAAATCTGTAAATCCTGTAATCATCTCCCTACTAGTGCCTTTGTCTTGGTCATCTGAAATTGCAACATTGTGCTCGGCCTTTCAACAAATTATCCCACAGGCACAGCATCTGACTCGGAGATTGGTAATGTGCAGTGTAATAGTTCAGTGTGCATCCGTATTGGCAAAATTTCCAACTGTGTGAATACTCCACAGGCTGCATCGAAGTGTTGAATTGCTCCACCCACATTCCCATGCTCACATCTTCCATCTTAAAAAGCTGCAACACCAATATAGAAAACAGTTTAGCTTTGCGGTCAATTCTTATGTTGATGGCAGTAAGAGATGGAGATGAACGTAAGGAAAGGAGAAAGGGTCAGACCCTAAGCTTTTGTCTTGAGTTCTGAGAAACAACAAATTTAGCAACGTTGCTTGAGATTATGTATCCGGGTCCATTGGCATAAGGAGGATATACTGATTCTGGCCACTCCTGTTACAGTAACGAGTAAGAAAATTTAGTGTCTGCGGCAGCTTTTGATTTCTAAAATCATACAAGAGTGTATGCAGGCAAAGAACACAAGCCATTGTACCTCCCATGTAACTGCCCACTTGCCAGTTCTAAGAGGACGGTGTCGAAGATTTAGATTTCCCATATAGAGTGATTTTTCCAGAGAGACTCCATCGATTTCTTTCAGAATTGGTTCTATTCTGATGAATGTGTCATCGTCACATTTCATTATATATGGAGCTGTCACATTCTGGACCTGAAAGGGAGATATTTCAGACTATTGTAATCAGCTTTGTGTAAAGTAACTACAATCAGAGAAACTGTTAATTTACTGATCCTTATCCGAAATTGTCTCAAAGACTTAATTAGATATGGAGAGTCATGAAAGAATAAATGATCAATACCCCAAATTCACAAATAGCAATTGTCTTAAGGACCACTAGCTCGTAGCGATCCATAAAAGGTAGAATCACAATATCTCCAAAATAGTCAGCCTCTTTCTTCAGCATTGCATTTACTTCCTTTCTTGGATTCTACACACAACAACAAAAAAATACAAAACAAATCCACAAAAAGAATACATAAACTGCTCAGTATTCTAAGGCAGAAGAACATCAAATCAGAAATTCTCCATCTCAATGTTCCAATAAAATCAATCTGCAATATTAATTCTTAAAGATTATACTTTCCCTGGATTATGCTTTAAAATAAGGAAAGGTAGTAAGAACTTACAAGTGCAACAAAGAATCGGGCTACTACATCTGAAGATCTAATAGAGGAATGCTGCATCCATGTCTTTCTCACTGCCATGCGCTCTGAGAAATGGTTAGTTGCAGAAAGAACACCGATGAAAAGGCGAAAAGGAGTGCCAGGCAATGGAGGAGCTCTCCATTCTGAAGAAAACTCTATTGCTTTCTGAGGTGAGAAACTCGGGTGAGATGTTGAAAGAGAAGTAGCATGAACAGAATGAATATCAACATCTCCTGTAACTGCCAGCCCTGTGGCATCTGCTATAGTAAATCCCTGAGAGGCCATAAACCAGAAAATATTTTTTTTTTAAATTATCAGTCATAGAGGAGACGAATTCTCTTCGTTTGAATAACATATTATACTATTGAGTGTTGAAACCAATTAATAAGGCATATACAAGTAGAATGCTCATCTGATATTACATACCGGTCGATAAGGGAATGAAGACACATGCCTTCCTCCAACATTTATATGGAAACCGTCAATTCCAGCTCGCAAAGTTAGGACAAAGACCCTGCCTTCCGCAAAAGGGAATGACCAAGTGACTTCTGGTTTCTGTTCACGGCCAATAAACCGTTTGAACCAAGAAGTTGTCTTCGATTCCTTTGAGTCTACCATGTCAATTATGTCATTCTTCGTCCACTTTTCACATCTTCGGAATCCGTCAACTGGAAAAGTACATTTATTTTGATGAGGAGAAAACAAAAAGAAACATAACTACACAGCAATTAAAAAACTAAGGTAATTAAATCTTAGACTTCTGAACATGGACCTGCGAAATTTATGCAACTGTTTTCATCACGAATTTGTCACACATCTGTCATTCAATGTGATGTAAGATCTTTCACATCTAATCTAACAAACTGTTTATGATGGATGTTAAAATCTTACCAATCATGTCTGTGTCCTTCTTGGATGGAGTACCATCACATCTTTGAGCAACCCCCCACTGCATCCTATAACATGTATTGTGTTCAATGACCGGCCGGTGATTCCAATCACCTCTAATTCTAGGGTTCAAATGAAGAATCTTAGGTGGATATTCCCCATCTCCTGTCTTCAGCCCTTGCAACTCAACCATAAACTGTGAAACCAGAACCATTCCATCGCCTCTTGTGAATCTCGCAAGCTGAGTAACAGATTCTTTATGTGCATACTGTGGAGTCCCCAGAATTGTAATAGAAGATCCTGCAGCAAGACCACAGGGAAGCAACATGATCTTATTGGCTTTATTCAAGTCATCTCCATTCATGGAGATCTGAGAAGGGCATGATTCAACCTTTCCTTCGTATACAGAAGAACTCTCTTCAACGTTTCCTATCTCAAACTTATCAAGATCTTCCCAAGCCTTGGATCCAAGCATCCAAGCCTCATCTGCCATTCTTTCAAAGGGTGACAAGTGAATGGTTCTATTCCTACGTCTCAAGATCTCTCCCGATATTCGACCATACCGAAACTTAAGTGGCTGTATCGGTTTATATTCACTTGACTTCTCTGCTGGTGACGCCGGCCCACTTTGATTCTCTTCATCATCTAGCTTCCTATGTAACATGTCATTGTGTAACGACCCACTTAAGCTAACATCTGCTGTATCCGTTAAAGCTCCATCTAAACCAGTATCCCCACTCAACATAGCAACCATCTGGATGAAATGTGGGAACTTAAACGCAAGAAAAACCAAGTAAAACCCTGCTATAGCTAACAAGAAATGTGACAACTTGAACCTCCTAGAACTATAAACCACTCTAAAAGATTCGCTTTTTACCCTTTTCATTGTTAGGGTCAACTATCCCAATCAAAATCAGTCGACTTGTTGATTTACAAGTCGAATTAGAGTGTCAAAACTGCAAATGGCGTATCTAAAATGTAGCCAATTCGTCGAACAACTTAATTCAAAAGTGAGGATAAAAGCAGATTTATAACCTCAAAATCTGGTAAAGAGAAGGACCCAAAACCCCACACAGTAACAGCTAAAGCTTGGCACGATCTGAGGATCGATAGACTCCACGAAACTCAAATAAAATCAACCCAGATGTCTCAATTTGATTTCACCTAGATTAATAAAAAGCCTGTTTTTTTGTTTTTGGCAGAACAATAAGCGGGGCGTAGAAGAAGAAATGAAGAAAGTTACTAACTCAAAACCCCAATGAAACAGAGCAAATCTACAACTAATTTTCAGCGGTTTTTTTCTTCAATTCCAGGGGATATTAGAGAGATTAAACAGAGGAGAACCCCCACTCAGGAGATGAAGGAGACATCGGAAGGAACCTTTTTTGCATATTTTTAAATTCAAAAAGCTTAGTGTGTGTATTTCCCCTTTTCTTATCTAACATTCATTTGCGTAATTTTAGTAATTCTCAGTTTTAGATTCCAAAGGGTTTTAAGTCATTGATTTCTCTGTAATCCGTAATTTATCTCCAAATTTTGTATAATTCTTATCTGTTAAGTTTTTCTCTCCAAATTTGTATAATTCTTATCTAATTTATCTCCAATAGTAAAGTTCAAACGTAAAAACTTAGACTTTTGATGAATGAAACATAGAAATCAAACAAAAATATTGAATTTTAATCGATTAATACGTTTCTTTATAAAAAAAAATTGGTTCATCAGTAACAGATTACTAGGATTAAGGTTTAGAATTTGGTGCAACCACACCTAAGTTGTCCAATTAATTTCAACGATCCACCAGCTCTCGAGAAATCTTAATCCATTTAATTGAGAGACTCAAGATTCGACTTGCACTGTTAGGACGAGAAATTCGCTATCAGCCCCAACTTCCATAATGTGTCATAACTTTATTCCAAGCCAAAATCAAACTCAGAGTAGAAAAACCATAAGTATATAAGCATAGTTTATGTGGGGTATATAAATATGGGTCGGCAATTTAAGAAATTTTAAGGTTTTTTCCGAATAATCACACTTTAAATTTTATTTTATTTTAAGTTTTAAAAAGTCTAACTTCTCTTTTTTAAAATCCCTTAATTTAATTTTTTAAAGTCTCATATATTACGAAAATATATTACGTAATAATTTTTTCAAATAAAGTTTTTTTGTTAGTTAATTAATAAGTAAATTAAAAGAAATAATAAACTACAGGAAATTAATAAATTTATGTTGAAGATCTCAATTAAAAATCACACATGAAAAACTATTCAAAAAAATTATTCAAAACAATTTATTATTTATTATTCAAAATAGTTTATTATTTATCATTCAAAATAAATAATAAAATTATGAATAACTACCATGTAATTTTCAATTAATTACTATTATTAGCAAGTAATGATTGATGAAAAATCATTCAAAAAAATGGAGAAAATTTCAAAAGAAAAAAATCAAACTATTTTTAGAGATTAGTAAAACGTTATAAATACATGGTCATATGGAGAATTATTTTTATCAAGACAAATAGTGAGAGTTCTTCAAACTTGCAATTCCAACTGGTACTATATTCCTTGAATTTGTGGTTATCGAACAACGCAATCATGGCTGAGTGGTTATGGATGGTCAGACGAGATCTTTTAGATGGTCAGACAAGATGACAACTATATTCTTTGAATTTGTGGTTATGAAACAACACAATCATGGCATAATGGGTGGTTGGTTTATTGCTACACAGAAACAAAACATCCTTAAGAATTTTAATCATCGATTTGGAGTTAATTTGGAGTGAAAACATGTGAAAAACCGTTTAGATTCTTTGAGGAATTTATATCAAATTTATTATAATATGTATCTTCATAATCTGGAAGCTTCCGAAACGAAACACATTCGCCCAAATTTTATTCAGTTTGTCATATTTCTTGATGAAATTTTAGTTACTAATTATTTATTTATAAGTTTTGTATTTTGTTTCCTATAATTTTATTATTAATAAAATTTATTTATAAATTTATGTCACTACTTCACTTTGATTCAAATTTTATTAATAATAAATTTTATTTATGACTTTTTATTAATGCTTCTACAGTTTTGTTACCAATCAGATTTTTTAAAATATTTAAAGTCACAGTTTCTACAATTTTTGTTACCAATCAAACTATTATACATATACATCAACAGTTTCTACAACTAAAATCTCTACAGCCAAAAGCTTAGAGCAAAAGTCTAAAATAAAAGTCATAATCAATGAGCTCCGTAATCCATATTATTATTTGTCTATGGTCTACAATTATTATAAGTATGGAAATCAACGACATTTATATACGTAACCCAGCTCAAAGTTATTATAGATCTTACATTTTTTCCTTGTCTTTTGATCAAACAGTATTAAATCTTCATTTTTTAGGTCTTACTCAACATATAAACAAAATTCAAGGGCTCTTTTGCGTAAGTTACGCCAAATTCTCTATTTATTAAAAGAGAAGTCATGGCAAAAAAATGTCATACGTGTATGCTTAAAAGATTTAAGGATGGAGACATTTTGTTGATGTTTCATAGTGAAAGTGTAAACTAGAAGCATGGTACTTAAGTAGTAGTTAGTAATTACTAGTTACTATTATTCGAATCTATGTGTACGTAAACGTATCTACACTATAAAATGGGGTTTTTATAATCATCAATAGGGTACAATAACAGGTAATTCTGAATGATCAGACCTTTTAAATAATAATAAAAAGGTCTGAATCTTAAGCAAACTGTATAAATAAATAAGCGGGTGCACACAAAAATATCGACCCGATCAATACAAAATACAATACACTCAGATCTTAGTTTTCGAAGACGGAAAAAGAGCTTCGAACCTCAACAAGAAAATTCTTAGAGCTACTAGATCCAGAATTAGAAACCGAAGTAGAAGAAGCTGAATAAACATGATGATAAGATGATGTCTTATTGGACATCAACATCATTCCACCATTGAAACAATCTTCTTTATTCTCCTCTTCTTTGATTGTGTCTAGCTTCTGCTTCGCTGCTCTGTGCCTCCTCATCACCGTCACGAATTGAGGCGGAGCAACCTCTGACACAAACTTAGCTAGACGAGAAGTTGCCATTTTTTTATCAGTAATTAACAAGAAAGGTGTGTAAAGAAATGAATGGAACGACTGAGATATATATAATTTTTTTTGGTTTAATTTATGAAATGCTTGAGAAGCTGCATATATATATATATATGTAGATGATTTTGCTTATTGCCCACGTCGAAGGGCATTCGTTTTTGACGTTTTGTACCGTCAATAGCTTTTGCTATTTAATGCATGGACACGCGTATTGTATGATTTAATTTGTTTTGTCGCTAGCAAATTTGATTAATATTTTTTCGAAGTTTCAAAATTTTAATTAATGACTTTAAAATAAAATCTCTGGTTTTTTTTTCTTAAACAAAAAAAATCTCTTCTTTTCTCTATACTCTTCTTTAACAAATCTTCGATTAAATCATAATTAAGTGACAGTAAACTGCTAATTTACAAATTGCACTCTACAAAATAAGTATGATTGTAAGATTTTATTTTCGTTTTAATGAAAATGTCATTTTAGATTTGTTATTGCAGATTTGGTTTTAAAGAGATAATGTGGACGTGTCATATATCCCGTGGAGACCTCATCTCTATCTGTCGGATTCGAGGACTAACAAATGACAAAATTTAGCTTTTTTTGCGCGTGTTATCGGTTGTATAATAGTCCACGTGTCAGCCAGCAAAATATAGACGTTTTCTTATGACCACATCTTCTTTATATGAGATTTTATTATTTTAATATAATTTTTTTTAAATCAAACCAAATGGCTGTTTAGCTCTACAAAATCTGAGAGAACAATTAATTTGTGTTAATTTTAAAGTGGTAAAGTAACCATATATTCATAAATTATCTAAATTTTTTAAACTTATGACAAATGATAAAATCTAGCTTTTAGCATGTGTTAGCCGGCGTATAATAATCCACGTGTCAGCCAACAAAATATGGACGTTTTCTTATGACCACGTCCTCCTTCGTATTTGATATTTTATTATTTTAATATTGTTTTTGGACGATATGAAATTTTAATATTATTTAAAAAAACTTAAAGAATCTGAGAGAACAATTTGTATTAATTTTAAAGTGCCTAACTAACCATATTATTCATAAATTACCTGAGTTTTTTTTTTTAACTTATGATTTTAGAAACACAATTTCCAACAATCAATTATAAATCTATGAAGTTTATCAAATTTTAAACAAATTACCTAAAGACTATACATGTTATGCTAAATATTTATATTTTAATTGATTTCGGATTTAATATAAAATTTACTTGGATTCACCTGTCTACTTTATTAGTTGACTACTAGATTGACATTTTAGGATTTATTTTTGTAAAATTAAAGAACTTTATGTATATTATATTAATAAGTATCTGATTATTTCAGTTTTAAATAATAATTCATTTTTCTTGTCTACAAATTTTATAAATACATTCAGCGATCATTATAAACTTATATTTAAATTTTCGAATCATGAATAGCATTATACTCATATTGAGTTGAATTATTATAAAAAAAACCCCAAAATTTATATTTGGTCAAAGTAAAGTCTTATATAGTTTTCAAGAAATTATAAAGTGGCATCTATGAGTTAAACATGTATTGTGTAATATTGATCGAGATTACATATTGATTTTTGTTGGATGTATTTTGTTTCCTGCTCTAAGAATGGAATATAAATTAAGATCCCGAGAACTACTTTGTGATTTGACTCGAGATCTCTTTACTTTTTTTTTATATCGAGATCTTTTTACTTATAATCAGGGAAAATACTAGCACGTGATAAAGATGCACATTTCAAAAACAACAAACGGTGACAATTAGATGATTATATATATATTATTGAAAAAAATAATTAGATAAGCAACTTATGTCTATTTTTTTTGGGAAACAAATATGCAAACTTTAATGATGAAAACAAAGACCCAATAAGTAAAACAAATACCCAAAAAAAAACATAAACAAAATTAAACTTAAAAGAAAGACATAAACGAAAAACTGAAACATTAACTTAAGAAATAGAGAATATGTAATACGGTTAAAATTCAAGGACCATGCTTTTCCAAAAGATAAGAAGAAGACCTAAACAAATAGTTGTTGTTCTTGTTCATCTCCGTCCTTGGAGATCCTCTGTTTTCACTAGTGTTGCCTTTATGATATATTATATCCATAGTGTTGTTGAAGCTCTGGTTCCACTTGTGTTGATCCCTTTGATTTATGTGATAACCGTTATGATTATCAACATATCCACCAATTGACTGATTTATAAAAGGATTACCAATCAAATCATTGGACCCAACATCGTAATAATCTTGTTGAAACGATGTGTCAAGGAAATTTAAGCAATCCATTGGTCGAAAAGTTTGAATTGGAGACACATTTGCCACACCATGAATTTCAGGCAAAACATTTAAATGGTTTCCAACAACAGAAGAAGAAGAACCACCAAAAGAGCCAACAAACTCACTGTTTTCTTGAGCATGTAAGAAAGGTTGATGATTAACTGGTTGGTTCTCAACAGAAACCATCTGAGAAACCGAAGATCGATCTACCTTTATACGCTTGGGTTTACGGCAACTTCCACCAATCGGTATATTTCTTAAAGCCCCACCATGAGTCCAGTATCTACGACAGTTTTTGCAGAAGTAGCGCGGCTGAGACTCATTATAGTTGTTGTAATAACAAAACTTTGTGTTGTCAGAGTTACACCTTGGACACACTCGCAGTGGATGCTTCTCTTTTTTCACTTGATTGCCTTCCTTTTCAAAAATACTCAAGTTATCCATTTCTCTCACAAACGACTTGATTTTCCCTTAGAAAGAAAAGTTTTAAATTGTAAGATCTTGTTGTTGTTATGATCTTTGGTATTGTGGAAGGTGTCTCTTTATATAGAATTTTGGGGGACGAAAATTTAAGAAGTGACATGCTTAATAAGAGGGAGATTATACGATAAACGTGTCATATATTGTGTTTTAGTAAAATCTAAAGAGATACACACACCATAAATATACATACACCATAAACCTTAGGTTAAATTTAGCAACTCTTGTCTCTATATGAAAATATGGAGAATCAACAAGATATAATTAAATGAGACAAATCACAACAAATCTAGAGATATTGAGAGTGTATATTGAGAGTGTAATGACAATTCAATGCCAAGTAAACACATTACATGTGTTTAGTATAAGGGATAGAAAAATGTATATGCAAACACGTGTTCTATCTCAAAATCACACCCTATCTCATAATCCATAGAACATATTTACACAAAAATCTCTATATGATCTCCCATATTTAAAATATATATTAATGTGAGAAAATATAACATTAATTAGAAATTTTAATATTAAATAATCTAATTTTTGAAAACGACAAAACGCTTATATAATTATATATACTAAGAGTTTAACAATTATTTGCTAAATCAAAAAATATGATGTTTTACGTGTGTCATAAAATAATATGAATTGAAAAACCTTATATTTAAATGAAATACAAATGGTGCTAGTAAAATTGATTAATAGACAACAATACTAAATATAAAGATAACAAGTAATATTCAAGCCTAAAGGAAACAAAATTAATATATAAGCCTTTTTGAAATTGACAAAAAAACACAACGCGTAAGAGAGATATTTATAAGATTCTCATATTCACTCTTAAAAAAGAAATCTCATATTCAATATCGATAAAAATGTTATACATTCCCATATTTATACAATATTGATAAAATGCTACGGATATGAAACTTTAGTGGACAAAGTATCAATACTTGGAAATCTCAGCTTCTCCGGATGCAATTGAATGGCGCTTGGACTCTCCCACAACAATCAAATTCAGCTCAAGTCAGGTCTATGATCAACTTAGACAATATGCCCCACCAGTACAGTGGCACAAACTGATTTGGTTGAAGAGAGGCTTACCTAAACACAATACTTTGGCGTGGATGGTACTGATGGATCGGTGTCCAACTAGAGATAGACTTATATCATGGGGTCCAACTAATTGTATCCTCTAGCTTCAAAGCTTCAACTTCATATCCTCAGCTTCTCGTGGGAAGATATCATCCAGACACTAAACAATCTACTATCAAACAAAAAGCGAGAATCCGCGCGATGCAAGTGAAATCCTCCAACTCTGGTTCTCTCTGAACTAAATTATTCTTTGGTCTCGTCGCAGTAGAACCATATTTGCCTCTTTGCGATTCTAGGTTTACGAAACAACTATCTCTTTACTCATCATCTTCACGTCTTTGGGCTACAGCCATAGGCCTCAGTCTTCCTTGGTTCATGTGGATCTCTATTGGGCTTTTACCAAACTTCTAGTATATGCTTTCGTTTTGTAAATGTAAGCTTACTTGCTACCAATTTTAAATTAATGCAAAAATCTTATTAAATTTTTTTTAAAAAAAGCGGCAATTGTTATAGGAAAATTTGGATGGGCCCGATTGATTATAATTTTTTAATTTAGGCTTTGTAGGTTTTGGATTGTAGAGATTTTGGATGTAAAAACTTTAACTGTATAAATTATTGATGTGGTGTATAATAGTTTGATTGGTAACAAAAAATATAGAAATTATGACTTTAATTATTTCTAAAAGTCTGATTGATAACAAAACTATATAAGCTATCAATTTTTATTAATAATAAAAATTCATAAATAAACTTTATTATTAATAAAATTTGATACAAAGTGAAGTAGTGACATAAACCTATAAATAAATGGGACTGGTTTATTATTTATTTTAATTAATTAACAAAAAAAAACTTCATGTAATAAATTTTCTACGGCCTCAAAAGTCTTATATATGAGATTTAAAAAAATTAAGAGAACTTTAAAAAAGAACAGTTAGACTTTTAAAGCTTTAAAAAAGATTAAAGTGTAATTGATTAAAAAATAATTTTGAAAACTTTAAAATTATCTTAATCTTTAAAGTGTGAAACCAATAACCCCTATATCAACTAACCTACATCCCAAAGGACGTAAGCCACAAAACAGCTGCATAATAACCTTTTATAAACAGCTGCATAATAACCTCTAAAAGGATTTAACAAATTTTTAAAAAATATTACAAGTAAACTAAGAACTCTATATTTGAATGGGTTTGCGGCAGCGGCACTACGATACACTGATTGTTCTTTTACCGAATTAAAATAAAGATGATAATACAAATTAAGAGCTCAAAAGTCCAAAATTTAAAATGGTCAACAAACAAACTGGTAAAAACCATCACTTAACCGGTGTGTTTGGATAGTACCCCGAACAACACACAACTCTAATTAACTTTAACAAGTTATTTATGCAGCTTTATCTTATTAATTAGTTGAAATAGAAGCGTACTAATTGTAGAAATACTCACAGTTTTATCTTATATATGTATCTTATAATGAAAGAGAAGGTTACTAATTGTAGAAATACTCATAGCTTTATCTTATTTATATACTAATTATGTATCTTATACAGTCACATAAATGAAATAAAACATAGTTCAAAAACAGGGAATAAACTGAGAATAGTAAAATACTTAAAGAGTAATAACAGTTGAGATCACATAAACATCTTTTTTCCTCATTACTTAAATGTTATGAAATCATCCTCTTTATCGTCTGCATGGTCCATTGTATCGTCTGCATAATCTTTAGCTCTCTCTTTTGTATCTTCTGCTTTATCCGCTGCCTCATACGCCCCTTCGTTTACCTTGTCTTTTGTCCGTTCTGCATAATCCTTAGCCTTCTCTTTTGAATTGTAGGCTGTGTCCTTTGCTTGCTCTTTTGTTTCGTATGCTTTATCCTTTGCTTGCTCTTTTATCTCGTAGGCTTTATCCGCAACTTTGCTCACAGCTCCTTCGTTGGCCTTGTCTTTAGCCGCTTGGGCATAGTTTTCTCCCGTATTTTCCCTCCATTTCTTTGAACCGTAAGCTACATCGGTCCTCGAGTCTCTAGCGTTCTCTACTGGATCTCTTCCCTGGAACTAAAATAAAAATACAACAAGTTACAAACTAGGGTTGTTAATAGCTTGACCAACACGTTAGTTAAAACTACATACATAGCTTCGTGAACCGAACCAGAAGCTAATCCAACTATATAAAATTATTATTGGTATGCCAGTTAATTTTTTGTAATGTTTTTAAAATCTGGCGTATATGAATCACAACTCTTCACATGATCACATACAATGAGAATCTAAATTGCTCTTTTGTCGTAGAAAATATTATATGAATATCTAAAAATTGTAACCTCGGAATGACTAAAGGAGGAAGCGAAACAAACGCGAGAGATTTTCCCGGTAGAAGCAGCAAGCGTCGCGGGAGCTCGGAAAGCCTTTGAGAAGCTAAAAAGAGTTGTTCTTGTTAGTTGCGTGGCCGCCATTTTATTAAATCAAGAAACACACTTTACGTCGAGTATAAGATTTTGCTATCATTCCAATTCTATCGATCCCTTTTCTTCTCTTTTTGCAGTATTTCTTCGAGGTCGGTTCCTCTTTTATACACTGCAGCTTATAGAACCGACAGCAGAGAACCTGGCAGCCTAAGTATGTGACACATGTGTATGTGATGGACACGTGTTTGACATGTGAACAATTTTTTATTTTTTTCCGTTAATAAATCGCCGCCATGAAACGCACCGTTTGCGGGGATTTAATAACCAATTAGCAAAAGAAAAACCAGATTAAACCGCAGAAATTGCAAGTTTGGTACATGTAAAATGTCCACATATGAGGTAAAGCCCCTAAATCTTATCTTTTAAGCCACGTAGTTTTTAAATCTTCTAAGTCAATTTGACTTCATCAATATCATTGAATATTTTCTTCTTCTTTGGTGGATATGTTTCCTTTTTACTATCAATTTTCTTTTTATTTTAATTTTTAACCTAATTCGAATGTATGACTAAAGATAGATTCATCAGTTCTCAATTTCTTTAAAATGACCAAACTCCCACATCCTCTCATCGATTAAACAAAAATCAAGATTTTTCTTTGATCTTTGTGGTTTGGTTTCGCTTCTAATCATTGTTTTATTATTTCTCCAAGGTTTGTCTCCTATGATAAAGCTTAGTCATGGAAAATTCAATCGAGTGGAAACCCTAATTTTTGGGGGAATCGACATTATCTATGAAGCAAGCTCGAATTCTGTTTTTGTTGATTAAGCTATATATATGTGTCCATAATCTTCTCAAAAGTTGTGATGTCGATTATCTCGTGTGCGAGCTCATTGACAACACAAACAATAGTTCTGTTGGATCTCAAGTGAAGCTTGTCAATCATTGATCTTCTAATTGAGGTTTGTGCCCCCTCTTTTTGTTGTTGTTCATAGAAGCGAAGTCATCACTTATATAATGATTAATGAAGTTGATATATGATATATATGTATGCCAATAAGGCTGTTTTTGATAGTTTGAGGAAGAATCTGAAAGTGCATTATGAAGGAAGAAGGTTCTCTTTTACAAGGTGCAAGTAAAAACATTTCGTTCTCATATTTTCTATTTGGAAAACTTTCACGTGTTTACAATTATTCTCTGCCGTTACAGGTTACGCACGATGTCAAGGACAAGAGCCGGCTTCTTCTTGTTATAATTAAATATCCTAATGGGGTTGCAGTGTTCAGTCTCAAAGACGCCTAATTATTACCCCAATGTCATGGACCATTTTCAGGTATAATGCATTTTTATAATTGCCTAGACAAAATTCATGTTTTTGACCGTTTTAAGGAGTAAAATCGATAGTTTCTTCATGGATTTAGTAGATTTTGCTTTTTTTTTTTTTTT
>VBRH01000246.1:9724-39886 GCA_014578085.1 Cardamine resedifolia | reverse complement strand
TTTTTTTTTTTTTTTAACGTCATACAGTGAGAATCTTAATTACGCTTTTGTCGTAGGAATCATATGAATATCTAAAAAAATGAAACCTCGAATGACTAACGGAGGAGGGGAAGCAGACACGAGAGATTTTCTCGGTAGAAGCAGCGAGAGTTGCCTGAGATCGGACTCTAGAGAAAACCTTTGAGAGGCCAAAAAGAGCGGTTCTTGTTAGTTGCATGGCCACCATTTTTATCAAATCAAAAACAAGAATTTCTTATTCAAGATTTTTTTCTAATAAAAAAATATATTATAATCAAGAACCAACCCAATTGGGATGCTTCGGTTTACAAGATTGGACATGGTTTACAAAAGCCCAGTTAAACCGGAACTCACTCGCAACTCTAACGAGAGAAGTCTTCTATCCCGCCGCCGGTGTTGATTTCCGGTGCATCCAAGACGTGTGGATGTGATGACAAGCGTTTAAAATGAAAAAGAAAAAAGAAGAAGATTAAACCGTAGAAATGGTATGTTTGGTCACATGTAAAATGTCCACATATGATGAGGTAAAGCCCCTTAATCTTATCTTTTAAGCCACGTGGTTTTTAAATCTCCTTAGTCAATTTGACTTCAATATCAAAAAGGTCCACAGGAATATTTTCTTCTTCTTTGGTGGATATGTTACCTTTTTACTATCAATTTTCTTTTCATTTTAATTTTTATCCTAATTCGAAGGTATGGCCAAAGACAGATTCATCAGTTCTCAATTTCTTTAAATTGACCAAACTCCCACATCCTCTCATCGATTAAACAAAAATCAAGATTTTTCTTTGATCTTCGTTGTCTGGTTTCGTTTTTTAATCCTTATTTTTCTTTCTACAAAATTTGTATCAATCGATCGATAAACCCTAGTTTTGGAAAATCCCATCGAGTGGAAACCTTAATTTTCAGGGG
Source organism: Cardamine resedifolia (assembly GCA_014578085.1). NCBI lineage: Eukaryota > Viridiplantae > Streptophyta > Magnoliopsida > Brassicales > Brassicaceae > Cardamine > Cardamine resedifolia. The sequence goes on along the minus strand of VBRH01000246.1, from coordinate 38,956 downwards.
AATCGACATTGTCTATTAAGCAAACTCGAATTGTGATTATGTTGGTTAAGCTATATATGTCTGTCCATAATCTTCTGAAAAAATATATTTTGGATTTGGATACTGGATTTTGATTTGAAAAGTTGTGATGTTGATTTTATCGAGCAAATATTTTTATTCTTGTTTGGTTTTAAGACAAAATCGTAATAGCTTTTTGGTTAGTCAACCGAAACTGCTTATTTATCAGATGTAATTTTCTCTAGTTTCTGAAATTTAGTTCATGATCTAGTAGCAAGTTTTCAGACGATACCGAACGGCTTCAGCTCATTGATGGATCTCATATAAAGCTTGTCATTCATCTTTTGTTTGAGGTTTGTGTCCCCTTTTTTCTTTTGTTCATATGAGTGAAATCATCATTTATGTAATGATTAATGAAGTTGCTTTGTATTGTAGACAAGACAAGTCTTTACGGCAGAGGAAATAAATGAAGCTTGTTAGGTTGATATCTGCATGCGATTCTAAAATAGTCAGGTTGAAAAAGGAGCGACAGTCGCTGTTCCATGATAAAGCTTGGGTGATGATCGAAAAGCAAAGGTATTTGTTGGTGGTTGATCTCAAAGACGCTTACCCGAAATGTCATGGAAGATTTTCAGGTATCATGCATTGTTATAATTGCCTAGACAAAGTTCATTTTCAATATATCATATTCGGCGATAAATTTTTTATTCACAAAAAAAATCAATGCTTTTAACCGTTTGAAAGAGCAAAATAGATATTTTCTGCATGGAGTTAGTATATTTTACAATTAAAGTAAAAACAAATCTAAAACGAGGTAAATTATTACCCAGATGACGAGACAGCACATTAGATGAAAACACTGTCGTAATTTCTTAGTTCATTAAAGTAAATATGAAAATAATGTAAAACATATGCAATAATGCACTGACCCAAAATGACCCACCTAAGGGAGATATCTATCAATATTAACAAAAAAAAAATTGAAAACTAATATTTGATTAATTTATGTTTAGTTTTTGCCTTAAATGATTCCGTGCTGGGCATTATCTGACTGCCCAGCTAATGCATAGCAAAATTTTAAACATGGTTTATAGGTATTAATGTTTAGAAAAAGATATGTAACTCTAACCGGATTGCTATCAGGCGAGTCCATACCCGATCTACTTACACATCTTTTCTGATATTTATATATGTCATGTTCAAATTTTCGTTAGGCATTAGTCGGACGGTTGGATAACATTCAGCAGTGAATCACTTAAGCAGAAAATTAATCGGAAATAAGTTTTCAGAATTTAATGTCGATATTGGTATCATGGGATATTTCTACTAAGATTAGATAGTTCAGTTAGATATATAGTTTCGTGGTCGCGGGTTCAAGCATTGTTGCATGTTTTACCCTACCTTTACTGAGCTAAGAAATTACGTATAGCAAAACATGATCAACAAATCTAATTTGCTGGTTCTTCATCTGTGTCGTAATATACTTAGTTTTAGATTTTTTTAAAAAAAACTTGTAGCAAAATATATTAAATCTATGAAGAAACTACGGGCAAAAACATGGAAACTTTTATGTGAATCTCAAACTATAGTTGGCTATAGACAGAAAGATAAAGTTTTTGTAAATATGAAGGTTTCAAGATTGTCTTGTATTTTGCAGGCTCTGAAAGCTTCATAAGACATCTGGTTGCTTTCAAACGCTGATTCAAAAGAGGGCATTGCGTAGCCAAATGATTTCAAGTGTGAGTATAATAATTAAGGTTGATGACGACTTTAAAGCTCTATTCCGCAACATAGACATCCCGAGCGACATGCTTGATGTGGAGGAGGAGCTGCTGCTCAGATCCATGGCATATTGAATATATAATAAACCGGATCAGAAGAAGAAGAAGAAACACAAGAGATCAGCAAGAGAATCAAACTCACCAATGCACATCTTCCAGAGCCTTAACGCCAGCAGTTCCCGGAACTGAACCTTTCCATATATAGTGAGTCATTGACCATTGGGACTTGATGTCGTTTGGCCCGCTCCAACGGGTTTGAAGGATCAGATGACCCCTCTCTCCCTGTTCAAGGAAAAAGTCTATTCTCACCGTTTACTCATATTAACTTTAGTAGAATTCTCTAATATGAGTATCTCATGAATAAAATAATAAAAATAACAAAAAAAATGAAAGGTAATGAAATAGGATTCTCAATGAAAACTTTTGAGAGACTCAGAGAATTTTCTCACACTTATCGATTCAATTTTTAATTTTTTTTTAATTTAATTGTATAATCAACTTATATTAAAATAATAATTATTTTTTTTGTTCTCAATGCACATGTTCTTAGATATTTTGACTTTTGAGTCTTGAAAATGTGCTTGATTAGGGTCCTATTTAGTAGCGGAGACTGCTTGCTTTTTTGACAGATTGATTAGTAATGTTGATGTAGTCAGGTGACTTGTTATTTTCCGATGAGGATTAATTAGTGGATTACTACTAATGGTATATATATTGAGAACCAGCAAAAAAAACATCGCTGATATAAAAAAAAATGAATCGATTTAACTCAATGTTTCCTTCATTAAAGATTGAACAATCTCGATATTACAAAATATATTTTTTTGTTTTGTAAATGGATATCACAAAAGAATTGAATTTAGTATATCAAACATTTTGATCGTAGAACCAAACCGTTCTTCCATGTGGGTCTTGAACCGGTCTCGCATTTGTCTCAAATCCCTATTCAGTTGATTAGAAGATTAGTAATCAAACTAAATTAGTTTTAGGCTTATGAAATTGCTAATCAACTTACTTCGTCAACGGCTTCTTTCAGAGCTGTAATTTGCTCCATTGATACTGTGTTCACCTACATATACCGAAATACAGAAAGTTACTGATATTTTACAATTTGAATATAAAAAAAATGAAAATATGTAATGTATAAATTAAACAATAATATTTACTTTTTTGACTACGTTCCAAATAACGCCTTCTGTGCAAGGAGGAGCAGTGAGAGAGCCAATGTATCTATACATTTTGGCATGAAACTTAATATCTCGAGGATCCACCATCCCTACATTCACCTCTTTCTTTTTCACTGCTTTTATTCCATCTAGTAGCTGCAATATATAAATATATTAATGACAAATCATCAAACAAAATTTGTAAATTAAAATCTCTAAATAATAGATATTATACCTTTGTGATGAATTCATTAGGTTCTCCTAATTTATAAAGAACTCCAATCGCTGCAGTTTTGTCTTCAGCACTCTTGTGAACCATGTGGAGCTCCAAATCGTAACTGTCAAAAAAAAAAACTGGAGAGAGCTAAATTTATGAAAAATATGGTGTAAATGAAATTAGTTATTTATTTATCTGCCATTTATGGAAAAGACAAACCTAGTTCCGTTAATGGTATGCTCAGAAGGTGAATGCCAATGGCATTGCACCAATTTATAATCCGTTTGATGTATTGTTATTTTCCCAGCATCTTCTTTCCACGATACCTTAAAAAGAAAAAGAAAAAAGATTTAAATCACCATGATCAGTGGGGTAATAAACTAATAATAATATAATTAAGTGGAAAATAAGTTAAATAACTAAATAATGAAATAAAAATTTACCATAACGTCATGTCCTCTGTTTATAATCACAGCCGGAGCTGGTTTGTATTCTCTTATCCATGCTTGATCATGAATAAGACTGACTCTTTCGTTAGTGAGATCGATCGGAGATTGAAGTTTTCCGATGTTACAAATTTTCCAGTCAGGATTTATTTTGCCCCATTCCGCTGGTCCTTTGTCTGTTTTTTGTTTGTATGTATAATGCGTTTTGTCACCTGTTTTTCCGAACAATTAGATTAATAAAATCATAATTTAGATTCAAAAGATGAAACTAAAAGAGTAAAATAGAGATGTAGTAATCATACCGAATTCCCCATGAGCGAGTAAAACAATAGGGAGAGATAAATAAATGAAAAACACTGCAAAGGAATAAATTGTTTTTGTGTTGGGATCCATTTTCCTTTTTTTTAGATTTGATTCTGCTTAATTTTCTTGAGTATGTTTTGGACATTGAAGGGTTTATAGATAACCTATTTAAAGGGAGCTACGTCTTGTGGAAAGTTTGTTTTGCTGTTCTTTTATGATTTTTGCAGTTGCTGCAATTATTAGGTAATGGTTTGGTGTCATCTATTGGGAAAAAACTGAATTCTTAGTGACAAAAAAAAAAAACAGTTCATTGGTTTCATTACGTTGAGTTTTCTAATTTAGGCTTTTTAGTAGATAAATGAGAACTATGACAATTCATCAGAGGAAAAAACCAACCTGGATAATAGAATGATGACCATTCATAAGACAATATGTTGAACGACCCGAACAAACAAAATTTGACTAGCTAGTGTTGAGACATATTTTAGTATGCTTTTTTTTTGGGTTTACTAAGATAGTAATATTTAAAATATCTCTATGTGTAAGCGATGGGTTAAATCAAGACAATGTTAAAATGAATTATTATAATGTCTGATTCAGTGATTGATCTCTTGCTTCCATAGATTATGCATTTTGTAAAATTTTCATTTTTAAATTATTTTTTTCCGTCAACGCCAAAAAAATACAGTAATGTACCGAAAACGAAATGTACTCCATATAATATTTCCTACAAGTGTACATCAGACAGTACATGGTATAAAATTGATACGTGCATGTTACATAAACGTACCGGAAAAAACATAATGTTACCGAAAACTCTAAACGAGTAAATGTATACATACATGAAGAATATATATGTCACAAAAAGTTGTGAAAGAAAGTATTGATCGAATACATTAATGCTATTGTTCGAACACTACAAGAAAACTTAGCTAATTCCGACCAAATTTTCCGGTACATTAACGGTATTGAATACATTAACGGTATTGAATACATCATGAAAAGAATGGTTTGAATGAATCGATGACTCTTCTCGGGACAAACTCTAATCGCACCATTTGATGATCTTAAAATTAAAGTCTTTCCCCCTCTCTTTTCTGACCAACTGACCATTTTATCTTTAGATATTTGCTATTTCTGTTTTGAATATGGTTGCTTAATTAGAGTTAGATTTAGTAGATGACACTGCTTGCTTTTATATATCAGACTGATTAGTAATGTTGATGTATGAATGTGACTTGTTCCTTTTCCCAGGAGGATTTATGGATTACTTAATTGGTATATATATTGAGAACTAGCGGAGAAGAACATTGCTGATATTAAAAAAAAAAAAAAAACATTGCTGATATTAAAAAATGATTAATGGATCGAATTCATTGTTTTCTTTATTACAAAATAAATTTTTTTGTTAAAGGATATTACAAAACTACTGAATTCAATATATATATCAAACATTTGGGTCGTAGAACCAGACTGATCTTCCATTTGGGTCTTGAACCGGTCTAGAATTTGTCTCAAACCCCTATTAATTCAGTTAATTACGTCGTTAGTAATAAAACATAAAAACTACATCAATATTATATATTATTAGCTAATGAAATTACATTAGAAATTTCGAGTACTTACATCGTCAACGGCATTCCTCAGAGCTGTAATTTGCTCCTTTGATATCGTGTTCACCTACATATACCGAATATACGGAAACTAACTGATATTTTGCAATTTGAATATCGAAAATTGAAAAATGGAATGAATACAAAAATTATCAATATAGAAATGAAACAAAAATAGAATACCCTTTTGACGATAGTCCAAATAACGCTTTCAGTGCAAGGAGGAACAGTGAGAGAACCAATGTATCTATAGAATTTTCTGGTTTGAAACCTAATATCTCGAGGATCCAACATCCCTAGATTTATCTCTTGTTTTCCCACTGCTTTTATTCCATTTAGTAGCTGCACATTATTTATTTTTAAACAACAAATCATCAAACAAAATTCGTAAATAAAATCTTTAAATAATATTTATACCTTGGTGAGGAATTTATTAGGTTCTCCTAATTTATAAAGAACTCCAATCACTGCAGTTCTGCCACTAGCACTGGTGTGAACCATGTGAAGCTCCAAATCGTAACTGTAACAGTTGAAAATTGTATGTAGCATATTTATAGGGGCCTATTGTTAAAAAGCCCATAACGGCCCATTAAATGAAAACACGAACCTAGTTCCGTTAACGGTGTGCTCAGAGGGTGAATGCCAATGGCATTGTACCAAATTATAATCCGTTTGACGTACTCTTACTTTCCCGGCATCTCCTTTCCACGATACCTTTTTTTTTTTAGGGGAACAAAATAAAGAGTTTTCAAATGACTTATAATAATCTAATAAACTTAGAAATAAAATTTTGATTTACCATAATGTCATGGCCTCTATTAGTAATAACAGCAGGAGCTGGTTTGTATTGTCTTCTCCATGCTTGATCATGAATAAGACTGACTCTTTCGTTGGTGAGATCGATGGGAGATTGAAATTTGCCGGTGTTACAAACTTTCCAATCAGGATTTATGTTGGCCCATCCCTCTGGTCCTTTCTCTGTTTTTTGTTCGTATGTAAATGGAGTTTCGTCGTTGACTTCCGAATTTGCGAGTGAGACATTAGGCAAAGATAAATAGATGAAAAACACAGCGAAGAAAACAATTGTTTTTGCGTTGGGATCCATTTTTCTTCTTTTGAGATTTTGATTTCTGCTTAATGTTCTTGTGTTTTTGACATTCAAGGGTTTAGGGGGTAACCTATTTAAAAGGGGTGGTGGTTTGTTTCCCTGTTCATTTATGGTTTTTGCAGTTGTTGTGTTTATTAGTTAATAATTTGGTGTAACTCTTGGAAAAAGAAAAAAAAGAACAAATCTGAATTTCTTTGTGAAAACATTTGGTTAAGTTTTCTAATTTGGGGGGTTTTAAATTTTTAATACTAAATAAAAGTGAACCATGATAAATTTACAGAGAAGAAACCGACCTGGATAATAGAATTAAACTCATTCATAAGAGAATATGCTACGAATGACCGGAACAAACAAAACTCGACTGCCTCATTATTAAGTTACAGAATGTATTTTAAAAATTTTGTTACAATAAAATAGCACGAAAACAACTTTACTAAACCATAAATTGCAAATTTGAAAAAAAATGAGTGACAGACGAAAAATGATTCAAAACATTCCACCGGTATAAAAGCCATACTAAGTTAATAACAAGATTTATGTTTGTGAAACCATATTCGATGATTTTCCCAAAGATGCCAAGATGAAAATATTTGGTTCTGACTCAAATAACAGCAGTAACACAAAATTTCGGAAAGGAAAGACAAGAAGAAGAAACAAAAAACATCCATTGTTGTTGTCTGGTTGAAGCTTCAACTCTCAAAAGAACACCAAAGGTGTAGTAGACTTTGACCTGAAAAATATTGTATCCAAATTGTAAATGTCGATGCTTCATACGGTTAAAAGATAATCAATAAATATAAATAACCGGCTTCTGATCTATAAAGAAAACACGAAAGCATGAAATTGAGATGATTACCAACTAGATTATATTGCTAAGATCCAATACTTTCTCCAGAGTCATAGTTTCTAAGTGCTAAATCCAAGTACCTTAACAAGTGATCAAATCAAACCCAACAAGCATATAAAGGTAACAACAGCTTATTGAATTTAGAGTTGTTGTATAAATTACCTGACTTTATTACCATCAAGCTTGACCTTCATCAGCTTTCTTATCCTCAGTTTCTTTAGTTGCAGCTACACTTGCTTCTGCTCCATCTGTGTTTTCCTCAGTTGGCTGAACCTGTTCATCTTCAGGCAACGGTTCTTCCACATAATCATTCTCAAAAGCATCTGGAGGAACCTCGTAAATCCTCACTTGTGGCTTCGATGGATCCTTAACAAGAACATACTTCCCTTCGCTTAGTTTCATACACAGATCAACTATGGATTTCACGATCCCCCACATGTTATTAGTGTTGAGATTAATCTGTCCAGCGAAATCCTTGGGCTTATACCCCAAAACAGATAATATAACATGGTTGAAATGATCACGAGGATGAACCCTAGAGACAAAACCAATCTTCATCATATCAGCATTAGCCAACAGAGCTTGTGCAGTCCATTTAGCCAACTTATTCCCATTGTTCTTCAATTCGGTAGCTAAAACCGCACCTCTCTGAGTTTCAAGCTTCTGCCTCCAATCAACACCAGAGTACTTAGGATCAAACTCGTTAAGAGCATTCAACGTGAGGAAAGATCTCTGGTTATTGAGATCAGCAACACTCTGTAACTCACACCTTGCAACAAGATGCATATTCTCATCAAGCTTCCATCTTCTATACCTATAAGCAACAGAAGCAATCTCTTCACCTTCATTAGCGAATGGATTCACCTCATCAAAAGTTTCCTTCTTTCCATCTCTAACCAAAACCTGCTGCGAAAAGTTTTGATTGATATAAGCAGCTTCCACACCTAAAGAATAAGCAGAGTTGATATCATCTTTAGCCTCAGGCAATGGCTCTTGAGATGTCTCGTGCACAGACAGCAAATCAAGCTGTGATCCATCTCTCTTATCAAAGAAGAGCTTGTTGCCAACACGCTGAATAACAATATCCCAGGAGTAAACAGATCGAGGAGCACACATAAGAGCAGCTAATATAGCATCAGTGGCGAAGACAGTAGCTTTATCTTCCTTAGCGAGACGCCTAATGACAGGATCATCACTCGTAGTGACTTTGAAGAAGTTTCTGTTTTTGAAACGCTCAAGCCTGCGTTCATTTTTCGGCGTTAGGCGATCGTAAACGCGGTTGTAATACTCAAGGCCACCGCAGAGAAGGAGATCTTCTGGATCTTGAACTGTGAACGAGAGCTTCGAGAATGTTGAGAATGGGATCTGCTCAAGCATGTTCCACTCCGGCTGAATATCAACGGATGATTTGAAAGCAGCGGCTTCACGGCGTTGGTGATGGATGTTGTTACGGTTGAGATTGAAGAGACGATCACGGCGAGCTCGTTCTTTCTCAGCATCACGCTTCTTAGCTTCGACTTCTTCGTCTCGCCTTTGAGGAAGTTGATTCCGATTGTGGTGAGGATTGAAACGCCATTTAGGTCCGAATTTAGGACGCGGCGGAGGTTTGCCATCGACGAGACGGAAAGCTGCGTCCTCATCGGGATTTCCACCGGAGGAAGTGAGACCGAAGCCTTCGTCGATTGCGAAAGCGGAGAAATCGAAAACTGCAGACGGATCGGATTTGGATCCGGTGGGAGGACGAGCGGAGGGGTTAGAGAGATTGCGAGTCCAATCAGCTACACGGCCGAGCTTCTCTGAACGGGAGAAGGAAGCGAAGGGAACGTTCGGGAGAAGGTTCGCGGCGGCTACGCTGGTGGAAGAGGCGGAGGAAGAAACATCGGAAGCGTCTGGAGGTCCCCAGCCATCGGAATTGAAAGGTACGGCGCCGACTTCGAATGCTCCGACTACCATTGTTGAGAAGAAAAGTGAGTGTTGCAGCTGTGTGCGAAAAGCGGAAACCCTAATTTTAGGCAGAAAATGTATTAAAATAAGTATTTGGACCCATTTTATAAGCTTTACAAGAATACTATTTGGACCCATTTTTAACATTAGTTCATTCTCTACAGCCCATATATAATTTTGTCATTTTCTTGATGAGAGGCAAAAATATTTAGCAACTCGTTATATTATCAAGATATAAATGAAATGATTTGAAACTCTAAAAAATGAAATATTCTGAAAAAGTATAATGCATAAGCATATAATGAAAGTAACACTATATTACTAACTCGTTTCGATAATTTATAATGGAGTAATATAATTACTGTATTTTTGTTCATTGTTAAATATTAAAACTTAAGGTTTAGGCTACAATCTCCTTCTTGTATTGTTTTTTTCGAATTTGTTTTGCTTTCGTTCTTGAAATCATTATCCTTATAAATTACATATAGTATTTTACAGCTTTTAGTAGAGATAACAAAACATTATATTATGCTCACAACGAAACATCACTTTCACAGTACAGCTGCACATGATAAGATTCAAGAAAAGGATTTTGACGCTAAAGAAAATCAAGAAAAGAAACAAGAAAATAGAACCCAGCCCTAAAACAAACAAAAAAAAGAATAATTAAGAAGCAAGAGAGCAAACAATTGGGGTATGACATAATATTAACGAAGACTGTTCACAAATGTCTCCAGTCTCTCAGAAATTCGACTTCTGGCTCCATAGTCACACTCTTCCACCTATATGTACATTAACAAAAAAAATCATTAAAAAATTAAAATACATATTATTCACAATAAACATATATAGATAGAAGAAACATAAAGTACACCTGGATATTATTACTATGAATCAACCAGTACAAACTTACAATCAAATGGAACCTATGTATGTAGTTTCTTAGCATTTTGAGTGCAGTTATATATATTACAAATAAGTATAAATATCATATATATATATATATATAATCATGTCTATTTATCAATTGGTTTCTAATAATAATAAAAAACGTGTCTTTTCAGTAAGTTTGTACTTAGTTATGTGACCTAACTTTGATACCATTCCCACATATGTGTATGTTTACAAACTGGATTAGACAATTAGTTTTAACATATAGTAGTAATATCAAATTTTGATTCCTAAATTCCAGATAAAATTAAAAAATATATTTTCTTGAACTAATACCTTGCAATGAAGAGTGTGGAAGACGGCATCATCAACAATTGAATATCCAGCATAAGTGATCTCAGCTCCTAATTCCTCAGTGATAACACGAATGCTCTCATGGAATATAAACTTGTGTTCCAAGCTTGTCACTAGAAAAACGTGAAGAACCGAACCGGTTTCTTGGATCTCGATTTTCGGCAGCCTTCTAGGCACAGAAACGTCGACATTCGAAGAAAACGATGAAGATCTAGCGGAATTCGATTTCTCGAAACTTGCAGTGGCCGCCACAAGTTTTCTCTTCCTTTCTCTTTTTTTCTCCACGTTCACTTGTAGCTTCTTGATGTACTTTGCACCTTCATCTAGCTGATCAGGCAGTGTTAAAATCTCCTACCATTAAACAAGAAAATAGTTTATAAGTATAAAAATATCACACATGGAATCAAAGATTTTATATATGCATATAAGAGGACTAAGAGGAAGAAGAAGAAACCCTAGAAGATTGATGAGGAAGAAGAGAGTTTAGTTCTGAGAAGAGAGTTTTCATTTGCATTCTTCTATTTCTCTCAACCGTTTTGCGATCTGCAGATTTTGATTGACCTGTCTTTGAATGACTCTGATCCATTATTGTTTTTCTTCTTCCTATATTGTTTTCACATAGACCATGATAATAAACTCAATATTAACCACACTTATATAATAAGGAAGGTGGTTGGTTCAAGTTACATCTTGATTGGGCTAATGATAATTAGTTTGAGCTAATAACAATTTAGTGAAAAGGGGTTCGTAAAGGATGAAAGGTATATATACCACCAAAAGGTAAAAGAAAAAAAAAAGACAAAGGTATATAGAAGATAATGAAAGCAAGACAAAGTAAAAAGTTCTTTATAAAATATAACTCTTGGACTTGTTATAACTAATTTTCTTTTTCTGTATTCATGAGTAATACATGGTTTGTTAGGAATTTTATATTGGAAGTGAAAAGCGATCAACATTAGTTTATAGGAAACATAAGTCAACATAATCATCAACAATTAGTTGAGTTGAAAATTCATTAATACTCATATAGTAACCCCACAATATATGTGTGAGAATGGACTAATATTAATATAAAAATAACATAAACTAAACTTCAATTGTTTAAAATTGAAAATCCACTAAAACTTACATAATGTTTGCTTTTGCAGTATATGCATCTTTAAATCATAGATTTACAAGAATGGTTTTTGTAACAATTAGTCGAATTCAAATTTTGGACCATAGCATTTTTATTAATAAATTTTGGACCATCATTGGGAAAATACTTTAGTTTTTCTTTTTCAACAAAACTCCATATATTAAAAACTATAAAGGGAGCGCCCACCTCAGAAAATGAGCTAATAGAAAAACTTTATATTCTTAGAGCATCTCCAATGATTCTCTATTTTTAGAGATTTTTCTATATTTAAAGCAAAATTATTTCAATGATACTCTATAACTTACTTTAAAATAGAGAAATGAATAATATTTCTCTAAATTTGGAGCAATACTATTCATTCCTCTATTTTTAGAAAAATCCTATTGGTTAATAAAATTAAAATATTATATACTTCAAAATAAAAGTAACCATTTGAGCAAATTTCTTTTCTATTTTTTAGAGAAAAAAATAGAGAAAACTATTGGTGATGGTCTTATTTCAAACAAATAGAGAAATCAGAAAACAAATTTTTTGAACTAAGAAACTCGTCCACATCCGATAAAAGAAGAAGAATAACAAATACTTCAAATTGTTTTTCTATAAATGCAAAAAGAAAAAAGATAAAAGAAAAGGTCATATAAAATGGAGAGTGGTGGGGTGAGGCAATTATTTCGCTAAGGCAATGAGTGGATGTTGTTGAACCACTCGTTCATAGTCGACATAGAGACATGCTCCTCATAATCTTTTGTTCCCATCACCAATTTGTAGATGAATCTTTATCAGATGTTTCTCTATTATTCTCTACTGATGATTTATGTCCTCCATTGAAACAATCATTAAAGAGAGATGATGTAACTGTAGAGTAAATGTTTTAATAATTCTAAGGAAAATAAGAAAAAATAATAATCAAATTGATGCATTTATAATCTTAATATTTTTTTTATTATTAAATTAGGATTGTTAAATCAAAAAGTAATTTGAAATTTTTATTGGTTTCGTCTTCTTTTTCTTTTTGAACTCTCTTGATATATTGGTTTGTTGTCCAGTAGTTGACATTTCCACCAAAATCCAAAAAAACAATCAATTTTGTAATGAAATAGACAACATCAATCGGTTTTCATTGAATATAGTTCCCATTCAATTATACATCCTTAAAATTTGTATGGATTTTGATTTATGAGATCCAATTACAAAAAACATCTGATCTTATGATACCTATTATATGTAGGCCATGGAAGGTCGTATCACATTCTCAAGATGTGAAAATGTTTTAGTTAAAGAAGAAAAAACAATAATACTTTAATAACTTTTTATTAATCCAGTAAAAACACAATGCTTTCAAAAAGTAAATATCATGAACTTTACATTCATACAAAGCATTCTAGCAAAACGCTTCCACCTAATTGCTTGGAGTGCAAATCTTTCACAGATTTTGATTCTAACAAGTTCATCGACGCGATCTGTCTCTCATCTTTCGTGCTCCATTCCGGCAAAACCTCAATCATTACTTTCTGCAACAGTTTCTGCTCAAATCCGTCTCTCAGAAGCACTTCAAGGTCTTCAATGTTCCCCCTCAAATCCAACAAGACACTGCATAGTCCACGGCCATAACAGTACTCCAAAATGGAGTCCAAGTTTATGTTTTCCAATACCACGGTTTCAACCGCGCTATTGCTGATTCCAGATTCTACAACCAATTCCTTTTTGGTGATCAATACAACTTTCGGACTTGCTTCTTCCACAGTGTTGGAAGAATCAAGGATAAGAGACTGTTCTGGATTGGTAGATACTATGATTTGAATAGGTTGGATCAAAACATTAGTAGCTTCTTGCGAGGAAATGCTTGAAAGTTTATTAGATAACGAGGAAGAAAGTATAATCGCATCGTATTCCTGTAATAGCTTAGAGTAGTATCCACCAGTATCTGAAGCCCCTTCCCCAATCTTGTCCAGAAAACAACCATTGACAGATATAGAATACCTACAAAGATTTTTCAAAACTTAAAAACAATATATTGACTCGGTTTAATCTCCACTCAAGAGAATCAATGATCTTTACCTAAGGGCAAGCAAAGGCTTTCCTGTTAACATTCGATGGATGAATCCCTCATTCATCTTCTTGCATAACTCTTCTTCAACACCCACAGTGACATCGATTCCAGCATCTTTCAAACGACTGATACCGGAAGAAGAAACGATTGGATTCGGATCAACCATCCCAATTACAACTCTTTTCACCTTAGCCTTGATCAATGCTTCTGTACAAGGCGGCGTTCTCCCGTAATGGTTACATGGTTCCAAGCTAACATAAGCAGTAGCATTCTCAGCTAAGTCTCCAGCATCTCGAAGAGCAAACACCTAACAATACCAAGAACAAATTTTCACCATGAAATCAAACTCATTAACACCTACATGCCTCCAATTTCACAATGATGAAAACTAAAAAGGAAATCTATAGTGAAAGTTTTCTCATTTCCAGAAACCCAGTAAGAAAAACTGAATCTTGTTGTGATCATGGCAAGAAAAGTTCATGAAATTTCTTACCTCAGCATGAGGCTGACCAGCTTTGGGATGAAACCCTTGGCCAACAATGTTGCCGTCTTTAACTATGACACAACCTACCATAGGATTAGGACTTGTACACCCAATTCCTCTCTTTGCTAATTCTACACACTTCCTCATATAAAACGCATCATCGACTTCAACACTTACTTCGCTTCTCATGGCAACCAAAACTGGATTGCTTTGAGATTTAGGTGATCTGTTGAAAGATACGGCGAAGAAACAGTGTTTTGGATTCTGAAATGAAGTGAGATTGAAAATGCGGCGAGGATTTGAGGATAGTGATAAAAGTGGAATTGAGGTTGGAGGAGTGATCCAAGGAATCGAATTTGGGAGATATGTGATCTGCATATCACTATTGAATCTTCTTCTTCACTACAAAACTTGGCTTTTTGGTGGCTTTTCTTCACCAGCTAACACCAATCCGAAGTCAAATTGAACATGGACAACGGAATTGCAGATTCGGGCTTGGAAATGTACAGCGGCGGCGGGAACACAGCCGGAGAAATTCGATGTCTTGGTTTCAATGTAAAATGTAAAATGTGTCAATGTCGCTGTTGATGTTAAAAAGGAGGAATTTGATGTCTTGGTTCAATGTTAAACCGGTTCTCGGTTTTTTCGTGTCATATAAAACCATGTCTTGGAAATGTTAAATGTGTTCTTCATTTGTCGATCTGCAAAAAGGTGAAGATCACGGAAAGTTGAGGCAAGTGGATGAGATTTTATATGTGGAAGGTGTTGAACAGAGAATATAATTGAGGGAAAATGATATTTCAAATCACTCATGAGACATGAGTAGATTTTGTTTTTTTTACAAGGAAAATGTTAAAGAAAAACTAACAGATTACACAACACACACTACCATGAATCAAAGAACATGCTTCTCCAGAAACAAAAGCATGAACTTGACGAAGGAGAGAACACATTCGGAGGAACCAAACTCCATTGGAACCTACAATACATAAAAAAAAAAAACAGAAGGAAAAAGAAAGAAAGAACATAGTTCCTAAATTGAAGAAAGATCTTCGTAAATGGTCTTAATACCAGGTCTCTCAGAAACTGATCTTATACACCTCAAAGCAATCCCAAGAACTTCTTTCATGCCTTTCTCTGTTACCGGTGCACTTCCCATTTCCTGAGTCAAGACCGAGTCAAAGCATTCCGCACCACGCCCTTCTGCAACACGTAATCTTACCCAGTCAGTTAGATCAACACCTTCTTGTTCACCTGTGATTACATCTCCTGCACATCTTCCTGTTAGGATCTCTAGAAGTATCACACCAAATGCATAGACATCTGATTTGAAAGAAGGCAACGGCTTTCTTGAAGCTGCTAGCTCGGGAGCACGGTAACCAAGGATGCCTGCGTCTAGAATTTGTTCGACTGTGCCTGCTTGTGTCATGAGACGGTGGAGGCAGTAATCTGCTACACGTGCGTTTAGCTCTGCTCCATCTAAGAGAATGTTCGTTGCCTTGAGGTTACCGTGTGGAACAGCTCTGTCAAAATGGAGGTAATTTAGACCACGTGCCACATCAACTGCGATTTTTAACCGTTGCATCCAGGCTAAGGGAGGGCCTTTCCTGCCTGGTCGATCTGAGATCAAACAACAATCATAAGCTTGGTGAAAATGGCAAACATATATTATGCTTTGAGAAGTTTATTGAAAGGAGTATTACCGTAAAGGAAGCTGGCGAGGCTTCCAGGCGATATATAATCTGAAAGAATAAGCTTTTCGTGTTGCGTGGGACCCCAATAGTACCCTCGGAGAGTCACCACATTAGGATGTCTAATGTTGGAAAATTTCTTCACCTCTTTAGCAAACTCTTTCCTCTGCTTTGCCACACCCTCTCGGAGCCATTTCACAGTTAAAAACACTCCATTATCTAGCGTTGCCCTGTAAGAAGTCCCATGGCTACTTCTTCCCAGAACTTCAGCTGGTGCCCTCGATAATTCCTCTGGAGTCAACTTGATTGAATCATCCAGAAAATGCAGCTCTCCAACAAGTCTATCTGGTGACCTAACATCAAGCCGCGCTAGTTGCTGATCAGCTGGGAATGAATCTCCTGAGCCAGGTGACCAAGATAAATTGCTGGTTTTGGAAGGAGAGAAGCCGGTTGCAACAGCTAGTTTTTCATCTGGACTGAGGATTTCAGACGATGAGCCTTTTCTTGAAGCAACGAGATCCTCAGCAGAGACAACCATACCACCTCCACTCCCTGAGGGGATTGTTTGAGTCCGCCTATTGATTTCTTTACCTGTAATACTACGCTCTTCACGTCTTCTTGATTTGCAGATGCAGAAAAGAAGGATAGCCACAAGGATGAGAATAATTAGAGCAACGGCACACGAAACTATTATGACAACCTTAACGAGTAAGTTCATGGATTTCCTCTTGGAAGATTCTGATGCACTTGAACCAGGGGATCCAGCAGGCAAGATGAGCTTACTGTTTCCAGGATAAAAGGAAGGCGGAGGGAAGTTTTTCAGATTCTCTGGCACAGTCCCTGATAGATCATTGTAAGACACATTGAAGGCCATAAGGCTGCTAGATAAATTGCTTGGGAGTGCTCCCGTGAAATGATTCTGGGATACATCTAATGAGCTTAGAGAGACTATGCCATTCATAGAGTTAGGTAAAGATCCAGATAAATTATTTGCTGCGAGATTCAGCACTTGAAGATTGGTCAAAGATCCGAATACATCAGGAAGATCGCCGTCAAACCGGTTGTGAGAAAGATCAAGAAGACGGATTCTGGAACCAGAAGAAGGCAGGGGCCCGATGTTACCTGTCATCCCATTGTTTTGAAGGTGGATTTCCTCCAAAGTGGGCATGGATAGTAATGCACTTGGAATTGGCCCTTCTAAGCTGTTAGAACTTATATCAAGAACCCGAAGTTTCGGATAATGGGTCGGAATCCGTTCTGGAAGTGAGCCTGTGAGCTTATTGTAGGAAAGATTGAGATGATTTGCTCGCAGAAGCTGTGGAGTTACGTCTGGGAACAACCCAGTGAAATGGTTTTGGCTGAGATCAAGGTACTCTATATTCTCCCATTTTGACCATCTTGTCAGATTTCCTTCAAACTGGTTGTTTGAGAGATCAAGTAAAACGCAGCTCCCAGTCAAGAGAGGAAGCTCCCCGGTTAGTGAATTTGAAGAAAGATCAAGGGTGTGAAGAGTTGTTGACATGATAGAACTTATTTGCCCTGGAAGACAGAAGAAAACCAAAGAAAAGGTATTAGATTTTTAGTTTCTTGGTGCCATCATTAACATGTAACAATTCCCACTCTGTAGAAGATAAAGCCAAGAGCATACCTGAGAGATTGTTGCCACTTAAATCCAGCGTTGTTAAAAGCAAGGAGTCACCTTTTAACAAATTATTGGGAAGAGAACCTGAAAATCCGTTGTTGCTAAGCTTGAGTACTTGAAGATCATAGACATAATTGAAACCTGGTAATTCTCCAGATAACTGGTTGTAGCTAAGATCCAAGACTTTCAAGTTCTGAAACAACTGAAACCCACTTGTCAATGAACCTTCAAGCTGATTATGGCTGAGATTTAAGTGCTTGATGCTCTCAGAAACACCAGGTAACAGTTTCCCAGACGTCGTCACCATTTTGTTTCCACTGAAATCGACATAGCTCGCATTCGTTATAAGGAAAAACTCCCCGTCAAGATTACCATCAATTGAGTTACCATGCAAATCAAGCACTTCAAGATTTGAAATTAACTCGAAGCCCCTAGGGATTTTCCCTGTGAATCCATTAGAAGACAGATTCAAGTACAGCAGATCATTCAGCCTTGTCAAGGACTTTGGCAAAGGTCCAGATAAGGAGTTGCGACTCATATCCAACGACTGAAGCGAAATCAACCCACCAACAGATTCCGGAATCTCACCAGAAAAGTTGTTACCAGCTAAAGAGAGATTCCTCAAGCTTGCTGATCTACCAATCTCCTTTGGCAATGACGAAGAGAACAGATTATCAGATAAATCCAGGAACTGGAGGCTTTTGAAACTGCCTAAGTTATTTGGTAAGACACCAGAAATGGAATTGTTCGACATAGATAGTTTGACAAGCATAGTCAAGTTGGAAAACATACTGAAATCAGCATCAGCAGTCAAGCCCAAATTGTCCAGAACAACACCAGCCACATTCCCTCCATTGCAGACGATGCCATTCCACGAAGAAGGACAACCATTAAAGTCAATAGACTCATCGTTCCACGAATTAAGGACAAACCCTGTAGGGTCATGTTTGATCCCTTTCTTGAATTCAAGCAATGCCATGATGTCCTGTGATGGAAGTTGCCCCATTGCAGACAGGAAAAACATGGAGAGTAACAAAATCCTAAATAGATTCATCCTTCACTTCAAAAAGTTCCCCCAAAAGCTACAGTCTTTACAGAAACCCAACAACTTCTCCAGCTCACCAACGCAGAAAATTCATGGAACCCAAGTAAATCTGACAAAAAAACATAATGAAAACAAGGCAAAACCCATTAATGTTACCAAAAAAAGTTCCAATCTTCACACAAAATTACCAATACCAAAAATTTAACTGAGAAAAAAAGCTAATTAAAGCTAAATGAAAACTTCACCTTAGATGAACGAATCTTCTGAAAAACCCAAATCAAACAAAATGCAGGATGCTACTAAGTGAGAAGGAACATTCTTGAACCAAAGCAAAATCAGCTGAAAAAACATTAAATGAACAATGGGCTATTCAATATTGGGTCCCATTCAGAGATCTAACCTAACCCCAAAGCAAAGAGATAAAAGAAAAGTAAGGATTTTTATCTTACGGACATGAAAAAAAAAATACCTTGGCTGCAACAACAATGCCGACACAGTTGAAGGAAGAGAAAAACTTTGAAGCAGAATCATTTTGTTCCTAAGCTCATTGCAATGCACGGGGTTTTGGATTTGGCTAAGCACTGTAGACTGAGCCACTGAGGGAAATCTTTGTGGGTCACTACACTTTAATTAAAAACCCGCTCTTAAGATCGTCACTATAACCAAACAAAGAAGCCAAAACAAAAATAAAAATTGAAAAATTTGCTAGTTATCACGTACGACAGTGACGAACGACAAGGACTTTGTAAAGAGGTAAATGATAAGTCTTGAAGCGTGTGAACGGACAAAAAAAACAAAATCAAAAACCCTAAATTGAAAACAAAAGGAAAATAAAAATAGCAAGATATTATTTTATATATTTTTTTGGGTTCACGAGAGAGAATTATATTTTAATATACCTTTTTCATGCCTTGGAAAATATATAATTTTTATTTTATTTTCAAAAGTTACCCGCCAGGATTGGCCCGGGAAAGGAATCTAAAAACTGAATAAAGAAAGTTACACTAATGTTTGTTTGCACTAAAACAAAATAAAAAAAATAAAAACTTATGTTTTAGTACTGTTTTAGTGAGTCAGCATGGTGGACGCGAACGGTTTATCCAATATGATTTTTAGGTTGTCCTTGCCTTTAGTGAGGGTAAAACTGTCATTTAAATAAATAGAGATGGGACGACATTGGGAAAGTAAGCGAGAATTACGCATGCACTAAATTTTGGTAGGAATTTGTAATAATGAATTTACAGAAATTAAAAAATAAATAAGGAAAATGTGGAATAACTGAATCATGAATTTTTTCAACAAGTCCAGAAAAAAGAGTAATGGATATACGGAGAAATAAATATATCGAATGATACCACATTAAATAGTGTAGTAAAATGTAGAAGCGATATAAACACCACGTAGGATTATGGGTCCCACATGCTGACTGCATTGACCCTAGTCAAACAAGATAGGGAAAGACCGGAAGAGACCAGACAAGAGCAGACCAATTATTTGGGTTTTTCTGATTCTTTTGAAAGGAAAAGTCCAGTTTCAGAAGAAACTGAGAATCAAGGGGTCATAATGCAAAAAACAAATCTGAGTGTTTTGATGAGAATGAGATCATGTTGATCGAGAGTTCTTCTGCCTGAGACTCACTCTCATGGCAAATTGCTAATTGTTAACTGCTCTTAGTTTGAAGATATTCATCAATGGCGATCCGCAGAGCGCAAACTCTACTTTGCCTTTCCAAATTTAAAACCAGTTTCGTGTTTGGGTCATATTTGAGGCTCCATCGATTCTCTTCGTCGTCACAACATTCAAATCAATTCCAGGTTCTGGTTTTCAGTTTTTCTTGATGATCATCAAATGTTATCTCTTTTACTCATAAGCCACCGAGAATTTGCTGAAAATGTTCCAAAAACTTTCTGGAATAAGTTTGAGTCTACAATGAACAAAAAAACGATATCAAAAACATGATCTTTGAGGTAGTAGGAAGAAAAGATCATAACTTCATAAATTTCACGCATAGTTAACAAAAATATTTGGGGCCAAATTGCTTTTTGGTCTTGATTTCTTATCTCTATTCATCAATTCTTCAAAATAATTGCCTGGATATGATTTATTAATAGCAAAATTTGTCTAACTAGTGTTCTGTGATTTTGTTCAAATTTTAAGTAAATGAAATCTCTTTTTCTTTTTCTGTTATCCAGAATGTTGGTTTCATAGGGCTTGGAAATATGGGATCTAGAATGGTGAAGAATCTAGTTAAAGCTGGATATAAAGTTACTGTTCATGACATGTAATGTCCTTTAGTGCGTGTTGCTCCTTAGCAATTTTCATATTTGGTTAATGTTGATTTATTTGAGTATCTTTTGCTCATATACTTATGTTTGAATTCAGAAACCGTGATGTTATGAAGATGTCCACTGAATTGGGAGTCTCTGCTAGAGAAACTCCTTATGAAGTTGCACAAGATTGCGAAGTTGTGATTACGATGTTGCCTTCATCATCTCACGTAAGTTATCAAACTCTAGGAAGAGTTTTATATGAGAAGAATTTGAGGATCTTCCTGTTAGTTGATAACTTATGAAACTGTGTTCTCGTGATTGGATGCTTTTTATGAAGAAATAAATTTAATTTGTGCAGGTGATGGATGTTTACACAGGAACAAATGGGTTGCTTCATGGAGAAAATGCTATAAGAGCTGCTTTGTTAATAGATTCATCCACTATTGATCCACATACGACCCGAAAAATCTCGCTTGCTGTTTCTAACTGTAATTTGAGAGAAAAGAGAGGTAAAGCATAGATAGGATTAGAACGGAAGCTTGTTTCTTATGAGTAGCCGTTTTTTCAGCGTTTTTTGAGTGGGAATCTTTGAAATGTCTTACTGGATGTAGGTGTTAAATGACAGCATCATTTTGTTTTCCTTGTGAACAAGTCATTTAAATAGTTTTTGACTTTCAAGCATCTATGATGCAGATAACTGGGAAAAGCCTGTAATGTTAGATGCTCCTGTCTCTGGAGGTGTTCTTGCTGCAGAAGCTGGTACACTTACTTTCATGGTATGATTTCGAACTTCTTATCATCTCCATTAGTCGAATCACATGCTTTATAGATGCTCATAACTATGTATGACATAGAATTTGGCACATTACAAGTAACATCACCATGAAAACTGCACGTTTTGTAGGTTGGAGGTCCCGAAGATGCTTACTTAGCCGCTAGACCAATACTTCAGTCAATGGGAAGAACTTCCAACTACTGTGGCGGTTCTGGAAATGGATCTGTAAGTTCATTCACCGAAATGTTTCCATAAATTTTTCTGTACAGTATCTTTAGTATATTTGTCACTACAATTCATAAGGATGAACCTGTTCGGTGTAGACTGAGCAA
Organism: Cardamine resedifolia; assembly: GCA_014578085.1. Taxonomy (NCBI): domain Eukaryota; kingdom Viridiplantae; phylum Streptophyta; class Magnoliopsida; order Brassicales; family Brassicaceae; genus Cardamine; species Cardamine resedifolia. The sequence continues at coordinate 16,862 of VBRH01000246.1, read as the reverse complement.
CTCTTCTGCATTCATTACATGACATGTTTTTTCAAAATTAGGCTGCAAAGATTTGTAATAATTTGGCAATGGCTGTGAGTATGCTCGGTACTTCAGATGCTTTAGCTCTTGGTCAGTCACTTGGAATATCTGCCAGTACTTTAACAGAAGTGTTAAACACATCTAGTGGCAGATGTTGGAGTAGGTATGTAAATGAATTGACCTCTTCAAATTTGTAGTTGCCTTCTAATTAAGCACAAACCCCAAACTCTTAGCTTCATTATCTGCTTACAACCACAGCGACACATACAATCCAGTTCCAGGAGTAATGAAAGGTGTGCCCTCTTCAAGGGATTACAATGGCGGTTTCTCCTCCAAACTTATGGTCAGTTTCTTAACAAGTGTCTACATTGTTGATCCTAAAACCTCGCAAAAGCACATTGCTTTTGTTACACGTCTTTAATGTCTATGTGGGTATTCACAATGCAGGCTAAAGACCTAAATCTAGCAGCAGCCTCAGCGGAAGAGGTTGGACACAAAAGCCCATTGATACCCAAAGCACAAGAAATGTGAGTATTTGAGTAATCTTTTTCCTTGAAAGATGAGTTGTTTGTGAATGAAGTCTATTGGAAACAACTTATTAAACTCTCTTTAATAAAGCAAATGCTGCGACACATATCGTCATCAAGTTGGATCTTTTTTGGTTTTGTTTTTGCAGTTACAAGAAGATGTGCGAGGATGGGCATGAAACAAAGGACTTTTCATGTGTTTTCAGACACTTTTACAATGGCAAAGATGAGGTCTGAGGCAATCTTTACAATGACCTTGCAAAATACTATGCATCCGAAATCAGGATAATTGGTTTCTTCTTGCATTTTTAGATTGTTGATTTTCATTTCTAAGAATTAATAAATCTTCGAAGAGTCGTGATGTTTATAAACGATTTGAAATGTAATTAGTTTGGAACATCTCTAGTTTGAACATAACTAAAGTCAAAGTTCCAAACTTTCTTTTACCCTAAGGTCCTAAGAACAACAGTCACAACACACGACTCGATAAACAGTTTCCCTTTTTTTTCTTCTTTGTATTCAATGTTCATCCTCAATTCGATATTCTCATCATTTTTGGTTATTTTCTTGAAACTGCAATATCTTCCAGTACACTACACTCTGCAATAATAAATCAGTATCCTTAATTAAAGGGACCATTTTGGTATATTCCGCAATGTGCAATGACCAAAACACCCTCGCTTTCTCTACGTAGACTACATTTGAAATCCCCCACCAAGTCTCTGTTGCTCTCTTTCTCGCTCAAACTGGTTTCTACATGCCAATTTCGCTCAACTCTCGAAGGTACGATGGCTCAACAAGACTGAGAATTTAAGTTATCTTCTTCTCTTACAAGCCCTAATGATCCCGGAATTTTGGTCATCTTCTTGTTATATCTCTCTTAGAAACCCTAATTCGTGGGACTCTGTCTCTGACTGTGCAGTTTGCACAATAGTTACCATCATTCCTGATATTTATAATACCTATATGACTGATACATAGTTGTTTTGTTTGTCTCAGTGTATAGAGAAGCTACAGTGTATTTGTAATGGCTAGTGGGGAGAAGCAGTCTCTTACTCCAAAGGAGATTATACATCAGAAGTTTGGTGTTAAAGCAAGTTACAGAATTGGGGAAGTTCATGCTTCTTCTAAGAATGTTTGTCGTCTCTATCGTTGCCACTTGCAGTTACCAGACTTTTCTGTTGTATCAAATGTCTTCATGAAGAAAAAGGATTCCGAACAATCCGCTGCTGAATTGGCTCTTGAGAAGGTATGTTTTGTTATATACTCTCTTCTGTATTTTTATCTGTGTTTTCTAAACGTTGGCTATGCTAAAGAAGAACAATACTATTCATGTTGCAGCTAGGCATTCAGCCTCAGGATGATTATGATGATAATGATGATGATATCACTGTGGAGCAAGCTTGGAATGATATCGTTGAACGCATTAAGTATATATTTTCTGATGAGGTTAGTTTAGTATGTCAGTAAGCAATTTCAGATTTCCATTTGTTTGTAAATGTGAATTCATTGAAGATATTGATGAAATCTCTGATCACTGGAGAAAAAGTCTAAAAGTTATCTAGGATTTCTCTTTATACAAATGACTTTATACGATTAACCAGCATATGGTTATTGGCATTAAGTTTTTAAGGTGTTGCCATTACAGTTTCTTTCAGCTGATCATCCTCTAGTAGGTCACCTTAGGGTGTCGTTGCAAAAGAATGGTGAACGTTGTGGATCAGTTCCTGTTTCTGTCATTGCTACATTTGATACAAAGATTAGGAGTCGTTGCAAAGTGATTAATCCTTCCGTGGACTCAGATCCGATCTTGGTCATGTCCTATGTCATGAAGGCTGCTGAAAAGTTGCCAGACTACATTGTTGTATCTCCACATGTAGCTGCACTCCGAAGGAAAAACCCATACCCTTCAGCAATTATACCCTCCAACAATTATGGAAGCTCTTCCTACTCATGTAGCTCAACTATAAAAGTTGAGGCTGTGCATATGCAATGTACAGTTGGCGGTGAAGAGATTGTTAATCAAGTCACTCTTGATATTTCATCAGGCCGCTATTACTTGGATATTATTGCTGAAAAGCTTGGGTTGAAGGATAGTAGCCAAGTGATTATATCCAGGTGGTTAAATTGTCTTTTTCTTTCAATAAATGGAGCTTTCTCGGTGTTAATCTGATTAGAACTATTGTTTTTTTTTTTCAACAGGACTATTGGCAAAACTTTCTCTGGTAATGAGTGTAGAGTATACTCTGCCATTCCTGAGTTGAAGTCTTCCGATAATTCATGGAAAGCCCGTGAAAAGCGTCCAATTAGTGAATCATCACATCTTGAAAAGTCTCGGAATGCAAAAGCAAGTTTTGTTTGTGGTCTAGATATTCACGGTGATGCGATCTTGGCATCTGTTGGTTACCCATGGAGGTCCCATGATCTTGAACATGACGATGTAACCTTAAAGTCATTTTACAGGTCTCTCTCTACTCCTACCAACTTTGCTCTGTGCTATGTTTTTTTTGCCTTTGTATATCTTTTTGCCTTCTACTGAAGCACTGTATTTCATGTTTTTTGGCTTCTGTAGGATATGCTGCGGTATGTCTCCTAATGGAATCTATAAATTCTCCCGACAAGCACTAATTGCTGCGCAGTTGCCTTTTTCATACACTACAAAGTCTACTTGGAGAGGTCCATTCCCCAAGGAGATTCTCTGCATGTTCTGCTGCCAGCAACAACTAGCAGAACCCATTTTTACTATATCTACGGCTCCTGTGAAACCACTGTCTGGCATACTAAGATCTTACCAGAAGTTGAAAGACTCAGAATGTGATGATAGTGACAATGAGTATATGAGCAGGGAAAAAGAGGAGAAACCAGGATCAGGAACTGGGTATAGATGTGAAGTGAAAATTCTCTCGAAGTCCCAGGATTTGGTTTTAGATTGTTCACCGGGAAACTTCTATGAGAAGGAAAATTATGCTATTCAAAATGCTTCATTGAAAGCCCTCTCGTGGTTTAATAGGTTATTCGATGACCTGGATGCAGACCCAGAACAACCATGTTATACGAATGAAGACCTGGATTGGCTATTTCAACGGAATATCTTGATGAAAGGGACTTTTCCAACGAGTAGAAGATATGAACAGCCCACGTCTAAGTCGAGGCTCTTGGGTATGCCACGTGAACGCGAACAAAAGCGTGTTCAATCTATAACAAATGGTTCCTTGGTTAGCATATGCTATTCTGTGTCCTTGGAGGTAGATGCTGACTTTTCAAGGAATAGTGAATCTTTAAAAGAACTCATCGAAAGCAATGAAGTGATAGAGTTTGAAGTAGGGAATGGATCTATGAATCCACATCTTGAGTCAGTTGTTACGCAGATGTCTGTCGGCCAATCTGCTTGTTTTTTAACTAATAGGCCTGCTGAAGGTTTGCTTTTGGCTGCTGCCACTGATACTGTGAGAGCTCGCTCACTTTTATCAGGTAATGCTTCTAATGTTTGATAGGAAAATCTTAACTTCTCTGGTTGGAAACGGAAAAACTTTATCAAATGTTGACATTTGTTTTGTTACAAATGCAACCATATAGCCTTCACCAGTGAACTTAGGACTAGAAATTCTTATTTAGTTTAAGTACTGAACTCTGGCTCAGCAAAATACAAAATACAAAATACAATAGGTAGCATCAATCTTAAAAAATCCATGTGTTGTTTTGGTTTTTTTCAAGTGCTTCTGTGCATTTTCACAGCTTTCATTGCTGTAAACAACGCATGAACAAGAGATAAACTTGTACTTGTCACTAAGATAAGAGATTCCAGCGAAGCTAGAGGAGTTCTGATGATGGGTTGCTTTGACTTTAATGTACAGAACTCGCAGCAGGTTTGGAATACACTGTGCGTTTGTTGGGAGTTAAGTGGCCGCCAGTAGAACAAATGGAGGAGACTTTTTTCAAACCTCCTCTTTCAAAACAGCGTGTTGAATATGCAATGAAACATATAAAAGAATCGTCAGCTTCTACTCTGGTAGACTCTTCTTGTTTCTCATTTTATCATACTGTATTTCTGCTTATTGTGATTCCAGATTCTTTTTAGGACTCCAGTCTATAATATTCCAGTCTCTATACTTGTTGCAGGTTGACTTTGGATGCGGATCTGGAAAACGTTTACTAGCCTCTTTACTTGACTATCCAACTTCACTTCAAACCATTGTCGGTGTTGACATCTCACAGAAGGGTCTCGCCCGTGCTGCTAAGGTATGCAAGATCTGAGACTCACCAGTCACCACCATGTTTTACTCCACTTGTAGACTTAACCTGATGAGACTAATGCATCTTAAAACTTTATATGTGTTTGATCAAAACTGCATTTACGCGAGTCTTGAGTTGTGTAACATGTGAGGCTCCTTTTTGGTTGTATTTTATATCATCGGAAAGAAATGGTTGAATGAAGATTGCTGATATACATCAAATATTTTTGCATCTTTTGTTTCAATTTCAGATGCTACATTCAAAATTAAACAAGGGAGCTTGCAACCTCAAATCTGCTATACTCTATGGTGGCTCCATTCTCGATTTTGATTCCAGGCTGCATGACATTGACATCGGCACTTGCTTAGAGGTCCCATTCTATTTATTTGAATCATTTCATCACAGCGTTTTTAATATTTCTAAATTGTGTAAACCAAGAAATCTGTCTTTTTATCAGTCTTGTTTTACTTCACCTTATAATATGCTCCGAATCTGTAGGTCATTGAACACATGGAGGAAGATCAAGCTTGTCAATTTGGGGAAACTGTTCTAAGCTTTTTTTGCCCGAAACTTCTGATTGTCTCCACACCAAACTACGAGTACAACACAATTCTCCATAAGCCTGCTCCAGACCACCCAAGAAACAAATTCATGTCACAGCTGCCCAAATTCAGGAGCGATGACCACAAATTCGAGTGGACAAGACAACAGTTTAACCACTGGGCATCTAAGCTCGCCAAACGCCATAACTACAGCGTTGAGTTTAGCGGTGTTGGAGGGTCTGGTAAAGCGGATCCTGGGTTTGCTTCTCAGATCGCTGTTTTTAGACGGAAATCATTGTCTACGGTTAACGTTGTCAAGAAGGTCTCAGAAGGCTCGATGCAGCCTTATAAAGTCGTATGGGAATGGGCAAGAGGAAATGGAGTCAAAAGGCCAGAATAGACTTGTGTGGTCTTTGATCTTCCAACACTCCCAAATTCACCAGCCTGACCTTGCTCTTTTTGGTTCAAGAAAACTCTCAGTGAGATCTTAACTATGATAAGTCTTTGGCATTGTGGACTCAAGGTTGATATGAGATCTATGTGCTTATTAGTCCTTACTTGTTCTTTTTCTTCTTTTTGAGTTTGTAGATTTATATAACTTGTGCTAGTTCTGTTTGAAATCTCCATGTTTCTTCCGTATCACATTCTTGTTTTTGATCGTTGATCATAAAATCTTATGCTTATGCATTCATTACATGCATGACATGTTTTTCAAAGCACAAGAAATGTTCTTCTACAAGTTTTCTCCTAGAAAGATGGTTTCGTGAATGAAGTTTATGGAAACAAATCTGTTATATATATGAAAGCAATGCACACATATCATCAAGACACTTGTACAAAGTCAAAGTTGAGGTCCTGCAAAATTAAACCAAATAATCGTTTTCTATATGCATTTAGATGGATGATTTTAGATGCGGAGATTGAGGGATCAAAAATGGTTTAGTTTTGGTAGTCAATCTGTTAGGTCAGCAATGGGTAAAGCATGAATAAAATACTAAAGATTCCTAACAATCTTTCGATTTTTTTAAGGTTAAGATCATAACCAACCAATGGACTTTTAATGTTATTAAAATCAGGGAAAACCATTGTTATCTACATTTGTTGTTTACGTTTAGAGTTTAGTATTAATCATATAGTTTATGAATAAAAAGACATTGATCATTTAAAATTCAAGTAAAATGATGAAATTTAATCTAAATAATTTTACTGAGATTTATGATAGAAAATGAGTTATATATATTTTTTTCCACAAATTATATTAGTTTCGTTGATGAAACGATTTATTTTTTTAATTTATCTTGTTTTAAAACTCAACATATGTATAAAAAAAACTCTCAAACCCCTAATTTATTTGGTGCTCGCCGACATTAAACCGTGTTTTTATGACGTATGTGCGATGCTGGCATCGATTTTTTTTATCTTTCATTTTTTCGAGGTGTTTTTCGCTAAATATTATTTCGTTGTTTCTCATTTTCATTTATAAATTTGTAAATCTATGTGCATGTTTATTCAACTACATTTTGCTTAGTTCACACTTTTATGGAATCTCTAAGAAAAAGGAAGCATTTGTAGGTTTGGTGTAAGTCGGTTGCAGTTGGAAGCTCTTGATGGTGGTTTATGTTTAAATCGATTTTTTGTTATGTTACCGTTATGAATTTTAATCTATAATAAAAAAAAAATTCGGTGTCATATGGTTTTTTTATAGATCTTTTATTTTCGGTAAAATTTTGTATTTGAGAATATTAATTTTATCACTGATTTTATATATCTTTAAGATTCTAATAAAATTTCAGATGATAAAAAAAAAGATAGTTC